>OX578154.1:109988341-109990841 GCA_951213105.1 Amaurobius ferox | reverse complement strand
TCTGCTGCATATGCGCAAATTTACAAATGTTAGTTCTATATTGAATCTGTAGTACTGTAGTTATTAACTGATATTAATAACAATAATTTACATATATATATATATATAAATATATATAAATATATATATATATATATATATATATAAATATATATATATATATATATATATATATATATATATATATATATATATATATATATATATATATATATATATATATATATATATATAAATATATATATATATATATATATATATATATATATATAAATATATATATATATATATAATATATATATATATATAAATATATATATATATATATATAAATATATATATATATATATATATATATAAATATATATATATATAAATATATATATATATATATACTATATATATAAATATATATATATATAGCATAGTAAATATATTAAAATAAAATTATTTCACAGTTATCCAATTTTTCTCCAGAAGTTGGCGCAATGCAGCACATTCTCCTAAAGTAACATACAAGATTCATATGAAAAAGAGGGGAAATGACCAAATGCAAGGCATAAAATGGTAGAGGGGGATGGCGACCCCTCTTTCCCGTTTAAAAGACTGCTTTTATGCCGGGCAACACTCACGGTACCAATGCCATGCAGAAGCCATACTTCCGTAAATGTGTCAAATCAAAAACACTCGAAAAAGTGCAAAGAAAACAAATAGGAATCGACCAGGATCGCAAGGGAAAGAATGGAAATGCAGCAAATGCCCCTGTCGGTTAAGATGGAGTGCATCATATATAACAGAAGTCCACGCATGCGCTATTCGTTATTTCACTTTCATCGTTCTATACCTCTGCCATATCCTTTAAGTAAGCATTTTCTCCCTTGCAAGGTAGGTGTTTAAAAGGGGTGCCTAATCCGGGTTAACAACCAGACTTTAATCCCCTATCTAAAAAGAGAAGAAAAACGAAGGAAAGGGATTTTAATAAAGGGAGTTTACAAAAGTCAATAGGTTGAGTCTTAAGAAAGAAATTTAGAAAAAATGGATTTAATTTATTTTTACTAAAAATTTTAAGTTTAAATTTAAAATTTAAAGGAAAATCCAGAAATAGGAGAAGAGAGGAATTTTGAACGTTTGGGTGCGCACAAAAATGCGCGAACCTTGCAAGGAAACGCAGAGATGCCAGCTGCCCAGAAGGGCGGGGGGGGGGCATTTTCTCCCTTTTTTGTATTAAATAGGGAATTATAATAACATTTCAGGAAGCCAATTGGATAATTACGTTTTATTGCCTCCTTCATAATATTCCTATTCTGCATGATGCAATCAGACTTGAAAGTATTAATGCGTTGATTTCTTTTGAGGTGACCAATGACGACATTTCTGAAAATGTTTTTGGTCAAATTGGACCTCCAATCAATAATGCGAGTTGATTTTTATATTGAAATTGTTTCTCTTGTCATATAAGACGGTATAAGTACCATATCTACTGTCATGTTTTAGTGTGATATCTAGAAAATCAACACTATCTTCCTCCTTACTTATATTCTCAATCAATTCCAGTTCTTTTGGATAAAAAGTAAAAATCAATTGGGGTGTATTCTTATATTGCCCAATAAGGACATCGTCAACGAAACGAAAATATGGCATTTCATGTAATATATGAGTGCCATTTTCAAATTTACACAAGTATAGATCGGCGAGCAGGGATGAACATCCCCCTCCCATCGGAATACCCTTAACCTGTTGAAAATAGTTGGTGCGTCAAATAAGATGTTTTCAAACAACACAATGCGAATCAAGTCCTCGTATTTTCTGAATGTAATATGCTCTTTTAAGTCATATATTTCATGTAGTTCCTTCAAAATTTCATATAGATTTTCCAGATTGATGTTGTTGAATAAATCACGGAAATCGTAACTTTTGAAAACGTATATCCCTGCTATAAATTGGAAGTCGGTTGATGACATCGTAACTATTATTTATCATTACTGTTCCTTGTTTCTTGAGTATAATCATAACATTTTTAAGTATAGTTAAAAGTTTTTCATTTGCAATTGTTAAATAGATCCACATCCCACTGTCACCGGCCGGAACTTGACTGGATTTTTATGAAGTTTTGGTATGAGTACCAAATATGGAAAGTTAACTGCTTTAAGTTCGATACCAATGCTTTGATACAGAGTTTTAATTTTATTTACCAGACATGTTCCATTTTGTTGTAAAGGGGAGTACATTTGTTTATCAAGATAACTATTTTTTAAAGTATCAACGTAGTATTTTCTGCATGTGAAAGCGTAATTTGATACAACTTTATCCGTATAAGTTATAACATATTTATCTTCATATTTATTGACTGCATTTTGAAGAGAAGGATAATACGTTTTTTTACACAATGTTTTGTAGTGGAGATTGAACATTTTGATAAGGTTGTATTGCCATTCTTTGAAGGCTTGAATTGGCATGCTGTATTTTACGGCGAGTTTATATGTAAATTTCTTCAAATCTT
>OX578154.1:109862769-109988141 GCA_951213105.1 Amaurobius ferox | reverse complement strand
GGGGGGGGGGGGCATTTTCTCCCTTTTTTGTATTAAATAGGGAATTATAATAACATTTCAGGAAGCCAATTGGATAATTACGTTTTATTGCCTCCTTCATAATATTCCTATTATGCATGATGCAATCAGACTTGAAAGTATTAATGCGTTGATTTCTTTTGAGGTGACCAATGACGACATTTCTGAAAATGTTTTTGGTCAAATTGGACCTCCAATCAATAATGCGGTTGATTTTTATATTGAAATTGTTTCTCTTGTCATATAAGACGGTATAAGTACCATATCTACTGTCATGTTTTAGTGTGATATCTAGAAAATCAACACTATCTTCCTCCTTACTTATATTCTCAATCAATTCCAGTTCTTTTGGATAAAAAGTAAAATCAAATTGGGGTGTATTCTTATATTGCCCAATAAGGACATCGTCAACGAAACGAAAATATGGCATTTCATGTAATATATGAGTGCCATTTTCAAATTTACACAAGTATAGATCGGCGAGCAGAGATGAACATCCCCCTCCCATCGGAATACCCTTAACCTGTTGAAAATAGTTGGTGCCGTCAAATAAGATGTTTTCAAACAACACAATGCGAATCAAGTCCTCGTATTTTCTGAATGTAATATGCTCTTTTAAGTCATATATTTCATGTAGTTCCTTCAAAATTTCATATAGATTTTCCAGATTGATGTTGTTGAATAAATCACGGAAATCGTAACTTTTGAAACGTATATCCCTGCTATAAAATGGAAGTCGGTTGATGACATCGTAACTATTATTTATCATTACTGTTCCTTGTTTCTTGAGTATAATCATAACATTTTTAGTATAGTTAAAAGTTTTTCATTTGCAATTGTTAAATAGGATCCACATCCCACTGTCACCGGCCGGAACTTGACTGGATTTTTATGAAGTTTTGGTATGAGTACCAAATATGGAAAGTTAACTGCTTTAAGTTCGATACCAATGCTTTGATACAGAGTTTTAATTTTATTTACCAGACATGTTCCATTTTGTTGTAAAGGGGAGTACATTTGTTTATCAAGATAACTATTTTTTAAAGTATCAACGTAGTATTTTCTGCATGTGAAAGCGTAATTTGATACAACTTTATCCATATAAGTTATAACATATTTATCTTCATATTTATTGACTGCATTTTGAAGAGAAGGATAATACGTTTTTTTACACAATGTTTTGTAGTGGAGATTGAACATTTTGATAAGGTTGTATTGCCATTCTTTGAAGGCTTGAATTGGCATGCTGTATTTTACGGCGAGTTTATATGTAAATTTCTTCAAATCTTGTTCAAAGTCTTTTTTAATATTTGTGAAATCTTGTATACGAAATTTCGTACCAAGTTGAAGCATAGATTTTAACTTGTGATTATCCAATAGATCCAGGTTTCCAGTGATAATGTGCGCATGATGGGTATCAATATAAGGGCTGTTTTGACAATTACACTCTTCACTTTTATATACATTGATGTTTCTACTTATGCGGTTATAATTAAATATTTTTCTACCATTGGTTTGCACAAATTTATAAATCAGTTTTACTTCTATGTTAGGTATTGGTTAGAGATGTGCCAAGTTTTTTATATATGTCTTGATTGGTAAACCATCATAATTTTTATTTTTGTAGGTTGTAACAAAAGTCTCTGTTGTAGTAGTTTTCTTCTGTGGAGAGGATTTCAATACTATGTTTAATGTACTGGCTTTTAGTTTAAGTAAATCCATCATAATAGCGTAGTTTGTACATGCATTTTCATTATTATTACCAGTTAGTTGTTTTTCGAGTTGATACACTTTTAAATAACACCAGATGCGTTGAATATAACGTTTTCTTATACTAAATATAAGATTTTTGATCCAGCCGGGTTTTATTATTATTCCTGCACACACTGTTTTCATGAACGTTTCGATCTTTTCAAGAGTTTCTTTATAACTGAAATATTTCCTTTTTCTTGTTCCCCTTTGCCATCTCTTTTTTATAGCAGGATGGATATCTTGTAATACAGGGTTACGTTTTTCATTTTTACAAGATTCCAAATTATAATTGTCATTAAATATGATCGTATTGAGTCCATACGGAAAAGCTGTTCCATATTGTTGGATGTGTGTATTTTCCCACCAAAGTCTTTCTGACAGTTTGGGTACAACATCGATGATTGTAACAATTATTTGTGAAAAATCATGGTTTCTATAATGACGGAGTTCCAAATTGGTGATAGTTGCATCAGCGAGAAGAGATTTGCCAATTTGACTTCGATGTAAGTTGATTCGCAAATGCAAACGATTTTTGGTTTGGCCGATATATTTGGCATGGCATGTTTGGCAAGTAATACAGTAGATGACATTATAGGTTTTACAGAATGTACCGTAACTGGGATCTTGAGCAGATATTTGGAGAGGGTCTGCCACTGGGCAGAGTTTACATCGATGAGATTGGCATTTTTTAAACTTGAAATTACGTATTCTATTAAAATAATGACGATATGAATATTTAAAAAAGGGTGATCCATTTAGATTAAGGATCGAGTCGGTAGAACAATGAGAAACATTACAGACGCTATTTATATTTGTCACAGAGTTTGCAATAGCATGTTGCACAGGCTTGAAATATTTCTTTATGTTAGGCATCATATATAAAGCATGAGGGTAACTGGTTATCGATAATACTACTACCCTGTATTGTTGTATTACCGGGCATATACTTTATAACAGTATAATTGCCAGTCGCTATATAATATAGTTGTATTCATTCATAAAGTATAATTTCAACAGTTTATATCTCTTATTGAGGAATAAATGTAAAACGTAGTTGTTTTTCACTAGATCCACCATCTTGCTCATTAAAGCTGTGGAGAAAGTATAAAACATACATTAAAAGCTGTATCTTCATAAAGCATATAAGAATGGCCTGGATGTGCGAATGCATGACTCAGTGACTTTTAGAACATTTTAAACTTTTTTTGGATTTTATATAAATATCATTTCATTGAAATACGTCATTTATAAAATGGACGTAGATAGGTATTGTCCGTGTTAGATAACTTAAAACACAATAAAACACATAAATACTATAAAACACTTAAAAGACAAATGCTACCTTGTTAAAAACATGCTAAATGAGTTACAATTCATGATATAACAAAACAACATGGAATCAAAATAACACAACATACCGTAGTGCGTCCCCAATTTTAACCTAAATGCCGATCCAACAACACACGGAAGACCACCACAGCACGTGTATGGTCCGAGAAGTAACCCAGGTCATAAATCATCAAACAAGAAAAACGAGACGATATATCCGCGCAATGCTGCAAGACACAGAGTCCCTATATATATAGCATAGTAAATATATTAAAATAAAATTATTTCACAGTTATCCAATTTTTCTCCAGAAGTTGGCGCAATGCAGCACATTCTCCTAAAGTAACATACAAGATTCATATGAAAAAGAGGGGAAATGACCAAATGCAAGGCATAAAATGGTAGAGGGGGATGGCGACCCCTCTTTCCCGTTTAAAAGACTGCTTTTATGCCCGGGCAACACTCACGGTACCAATGCCATGCAGAAGCCATACTTCCGTAAATGTGTCAAATCAAAAACACTCGAAAAAGTGCAAAGAAAACAAATAGGAATCGACCAGGATCGCAAGAGAAAGAATGGAAATGCAGCAAATGCCCTAGTCGGTTAAGATGGAGTGCATCATATATAACAGAAGTCCACGCATGCGCTATTCGTTATTTTCACTTTCATCGTTCTATACCTCTGCCATATCCTTTAAGTAAGCATTTTCTCCCTTTTTTGTATTAAATAGGGAATTATAATAACATTTCAGGAAGCCAATTGGATAATTACGTTTTATTGCCTCCTTCATAAATATATATATATATATATATATATATATATATATATATATATTTATATATATATATATATATATATATATATTATATATATATATATATATATATATATATATATATATATATATATATATATATATATATATATATATATATATAAATATATATATATATATATATATATATATATATATATAATAAAAGGCAATGTCTGTGTGTGTCTGTCTGACTTATACACTATACGTTCAGCGACCGCGCGTCGGAGAGCTACGGAATTTGGCAATCGGAGACCCGGGGGGGTGGGAATTTACCATGGACCGATTTTTAAAATTTTAATTATTTTTTTAGTTATTTAATGTTTTATGCGATTTCGACCGTTTTTTGCCCTTTTTTCTCCACGATCCAGACGTCGTAGAAAAAAACAAATCACACAATCGGAAAAAGCAGACAATTGGGAGTAAAAGTATATCAATTTCAAATTTCAATTACGATTTCTAATATTTTTTAAAGATTTTAAAACAAAAGTCACTTTTGGCTCAAAAAAAACGATTTTTGGTTTTTAAATTCTCGCATAGTGAAAAGTACTCATAATTTGGACTAATAATTTACATTTTTAGAAAGCTGAAATATCTGGCATTCTAATCTGGTCCAGAAATAATGAAAATTGCCTTCAGGATTGCAATTTTAAAGACGTCATGATTTTAAATTCCTGGCAATCGGCTCAGTTCTTCTACGGCATTTCCCCCCATCCGCAGAAGTTTCTTCAACGTCTTCATGGAGACCGCGCTTTCGGTTTTAAATGAATTAAGAGCCTAGCATAAGTGTTGTATACATCGGGCGAAATTATTATATTTTTATGATATTTTAAATGGATATTTTTGAATGGTTATTTTAAATAATTTAAATGATTGGTGGTTTGAATTGTGGTGATGTATTTGAAATTATTATATTTATGGATTGGTGGAACGATATGGATGATTTTTTTATTTTAAATGGAGATTTTAATTTATAGATATTTTAAATGGATATTTTAATTTTATGGATATTTCAAATGATGGAACGATGGAACGAGGATGGTGGAATTAAGAGCTTAGCATATGGTCATTATAAAATTTAAATTAGCGTGCGGGAAGTTAGCGCGCGAGAATTGCACTCGGTAGGCCTGGGTTCGATTCCCGCCACTGACGCGGAGTACGATCACGTTGAACATATGGATCGATAAGTCCTTCCGAGAGGTTGGTGGCAGGGAAAGAAGGGTACGGTCTCTGTGGATGCCTCCCCCACTGGGTTCCGGTCCAAATTGGATGAATAAAAAGAAAATTATGGATATTGTCGCGGAGGGCGCGGTAACCCAGTGGTTAGCGTGCGGGAATTTCACTCGGTAGGCCCGGGTTCGATTCCCTCCACTGCCAAAACTGCTGCCGTGTTCACGCTGAGTACGATCACGTTAAACATGTGGGTCCGTAAGTCCTTCTGAGAGGTTGGTGGTAAGGGAAGGAGGGTACGGACCCTATGGATGACTCTCCCACTGGGTTCCGGTGTATATTGGGTGAATAAAAAGAAGGTTATGGAGATTGTCGGGGAGGGCGAGGTAGCCCACAGGTTAGCGCGCGGGAATTGCACTCGGAAGGCACGGGTTCGATTACCGCCACTTCCAAAACTGCAGCCATTTTCACGCGGAGTTAGATCACGTTAAACATGTGGGTTCGTAAGTCCTTCCGAGAGGTTGTTGGTAGAGGCAGAAGGGTACGGTCCCTGTGGATGACTCTACCCCTGGGTCCCCGTCTAAATTGGGTGAATAAAAAGAAGTTATGGAGATTGTCGCGGAGGGCGCGGTAGACCAGTGGTTAGCGCGCGGGAATTGCACTCGGTAGGCCCGGGTTCGATTCCTGCCACTGCCAAAACTGCCGCCGTGATCAGGCGGAGTACGATCACGTTAAGCATGTGGGCCCGTAAGTCCTTTCGAGACGTTGGTGGTAGAAGGAGGTACGGTCCTTGTGGATGCCTCCCCCACTGTGTTCCGGTCTAAATTGGGTGAATAAAAAGAAAGTTATGAAGATTGTCGCGGGGCGCGCGGTAGCCAAGTGGTTAGAGCGAGAGATTTGCACTCGGTAGACTCGGGTTCAATTACCGCCATTGCCAAAACTGCTGCCGTGTTCACGCGGAGTACGATCACGTTAAACACGTGGGTACGTAAGTCCTTCCGGGAGGTTGGTGGTATAGGAAGGAGGGTACGGTCCCTGTGGAAGACTCTCCCACTGAGTTCCGGTCTAAATTGGGGGAATAAAAAGAAGATTATGGAGATTGCCACGAAGGGCGCGGTAGCCCAGTGGTTAGCGCGCGGGAATTGCACTCGGTAGGTCCGGGTTCGATTCCCGCCACAGCCAAAACTGCCGCCGTGTTCAGGCGGAGTTTGATCCCATTAAACATGTGGGACCGTAAGTCCTTTCGAGAGGTTGGTGGTAGGGGAAGGAGGGTACGGTCCATGTGGATGCCTTCCCCACTGAGTTCCGGTCTAAAAAATGTTATGCGCTACTCGATGAGACAACTACACCGCCAGCTATCGGCAAATTTTGAAATTAGCGGTCCTATCTCGTAAACGGTGAAAGATACGTAAAAAAAGTCAAGTAGAAAGTTGTAAAGCACTCTCGATTTAGTACGAAATGATACGTTGCGCACATTAATACTGAAAATAGAATGCAAAAAATGAACATTTGTTTGGTCACGATTTCGAAAATTGTCAAGTCATAAAGAGTGGAAGAAAGAAACCGAGACACTTCCCTGTCTTCAGGATCATTTATTTCCAATAGTATATCGCACAAAATGCTCTCCGTTAGCCACTATACACATTTGCACTCTGGACTGGATTTCTCGCTGCATATTGTGCAACATGGCAAGTGTTACGGACGCACAAGCATCAGTAATGCGTCGTAGAAGATCCTGCAATGTTGGCGGAGGGGTCGCATATACCTGCCCTTTTATGTGTCCCCATAAGAAGAAGTCCAATGGGTTCAAGTCAGGTGAGCGCGCGGGGGCCACTCGACGGAACCACCAAACCCGAAGACTTGATTCTGGAATGTGTCTATTAGGTGCTGCTGAACGTTTGAAATCTTATGCGGAGGTGCGCCGTCATGTTGGAACCATACATTTAGGAGTTGGTGCAATGGTAGATTCTCAACAAAGTCGGTTATTACATCCTGCAGAAGCTGCAAGTACCTTTATCCCGTTAACGTGTCCTCGTAAAATACTGATCCAATGAGCCTGACATTAAAAATTCCGCACCAAACATTAATCGACCAGCGTTATTGATGTCGAACTTCGACGGCATATCTCAGATTTTCCAGCGACCAGGCATGAACGTTCTGTCTATTAAACATTCCGTTCCTCGGAAAACATGCCCCATCCGTCCATATTATGTCAGCCAGGAATGTTGGGTGGACCTCTAAGTTATTCATCACAAAGTTGCACGACGTGTAACGTCTCTCAGCATCTCTTCGCAGCAATCCCTGCACAGGTGTGGATCGGTTTCCAGACACGAATTTTTGAGAGGCCACAATTTTCACTGTTCATTCTTGTGCTACTCTGAGGATGGGCTAGAGCGTACGCTAGCACATCTTCAGGTTGCACTTTGCGTCCTACATTACGAGGTGTACGAATTTGAGGTCGGCTGGTCACGCAGCTCATCTCTCTTAAAGGTTTTACAACTTTTAAGATGGTTTGCCGTGTAGGATGCGGGCCTTGAAGGAAACGTTCACGATACACCTTGCAGCTTATTTTGCCTTACACCCACATTCACCATAAATTAACAACATCTCGCAATACTCGTTACTGCCAAATTTTGCCATAACTCTCCGCTTTAAGGTACAGCCCAGCAGAAACATCCTTTCTATAGTAGTAGTCTCTGGTGAACAGGTATGACGTTCCATCCTCATTTACATAATACATGAGATCCATGTGATTTTTATACCAGACATGGTTGAGTTGAGCTGTGTGTTTGGAGAGACGATTTTGCAAGATCAGCAGAAAGTTTTCATGGTTTGTAGAGACATTCAGTGAAACACGCAACCGGTGGGAACAGAACCATGGTCCTCATGAATGCGAATCACGTGCGTTTCCCATGCGCCACAACACAGGCTCGTATTTAGTCCGTAAGGTGGTCTTTTCTCGCTTCGCTTCACAATCAAACAATTGTTCATTTTTTGCTTTCTGGTTTGAGTATTAATGTGCGCAAGGTATCTTTTCGTTCTAAATCGAGAGTGCTTTACAACTTTCTAATTGACTTTTTTTACGTATCTTTCGCCGTTTACGAGATAGAACCGCTAATTCCAAAATTAGCCGATAGATGGCGTTGTAAGTTGACTCATAGAGTAGCGCATAGCCTTTTTACTATACCTAGACACCAACTTTATGGCCTAAGCTGTCACCGTTTAGAAGTTAAGGGGGATGTAACGGATATAATTGGGCACCCTGTATATATATGTGTGTATATGCACTCTTTAGAACTAGAGCTACAACCAAGAAACTGTATCGTTTGGGGAAATAAACAAATGATTAGAATTAGACTGCAAAAAAATTCTTTATAATTGGTGGCAACAAGAAAATGGCATTTTAGTAAAAGTTAAATCCACGGAGTTAGAAAGAAGAAGATAAAACCCCTGTGGATCAAGCGTTTAAAAATGCCATAATGCTTTGAGAATTAGATCTAGGTGTTGCACGTGTTAGTAATGTAGCAACTATTATTAACTGACACAGCAGAAAGGCATAGTATTTATTGGATGTATTTTTGATTATTTCTAAATTAAAGGTTCCCTAATTATGAGTACAATTAGCCAGTATGTATTCATAATTGTACCACAGAGCGCAGAATAAAGGGAGATAAAATAAATTTTTATTGTAAACTAATTTTGAATACCTAGGAATATTATTTATTGTTTTAGTTCTACCATGTATTGCGGTTTGCTATAGAAATGCATGCAGTTCAGTACTACTTAACTTATCGCATCGCCCACCTGAATGATTGTTTAAACTGTAGAGGCATTTCCTTAATGTGAAGTTTTAACACCTTACTTTTACCTCCACAAGTAAATCCTTTTGCTAACTTTCTCTCGTACGTTCATTTGAAGCACTCCTTACTGTCCCGTCGTCAATAGTTATCGGTTACTTAAAAAACAGCCGCAAGAAAAAAAAAGCATTTCAGCGACGTTCCTCTTTACATAAACAAGAATCCGCTGAGTTAGAATTGGATTCACGGTGCAATCCTTCCCTTCAGAACGGATAATCAGAAATTGACTTTAAACTTGTGGTCAATGTGATAAATTGTTTTAACCTTAAAATTCAAAATGTTCCGCGTCTTTGAGGGAAAATAGTTAGCATCCTTGTCAACTCCCTATTGACCAGGTCATGCGAGTTAGAAAGAAGGAGATAAAACTCCTATAGATGAAACCCTTGAAAATGACATAATGCTTTGAGAATGATATGTAGTAGTTGATAAAGTAGTTGTTATTGCTAGTTGACACAATAGAAAGGAGTAGTATTTAGTATATGTGTCGGATTATTTTTTAATTATGAGTACGATTAACCAGTATATTTTCAAAGTGAAGAATAGAGTACAGAATATAGGTAGAAAACAATAAATTAAAAATTAAAATAAATTTGAATACATAGGAATATTCTTTGTTGCTTCAGTTCTACTTTGCATTGAGATCATAATTTACTTTTAAAAAATGGGCAGTTTAAATAAATATTTAAAGCCTTTTGCCCTGGAAATGCATACAATGCAGGGTTACTTAACTTATCCCATTGCCACCTGAATGACTGTCGCATCGTTTTAAAACGAGTCACGTCCTCAAACGAAAAAAATAGAATTGTAGAAAATCTGCAAATTCAGTGCATTCGAAATACGCATTTCTTACAATGGAAATAAGCATCTAACGCGATAAACGAATCTGATTGTGCAGGAAAAGAAATGATCTGCCCGCAGCAGATCACCCACAACGCAAAACTATAAACGAATTATGTTCCAAAGATGAAACGAGATGATCCCTCCCCTTTCCTGGTCAATAAGAAATAGTTCCTCTTTCTCGCCTTGTTTCTAAATTCATGGAGTGACCTCGTTTCTAACCACTTCGACATTTTATCAGGAATCAGAAAGAAACTTCTCAACACCGCGGAGTAGTCAGTCTCGTCACGCCGGGATCATAAGATGAGTCAATACATTTACGTTCGGGGCTTGGCAACGCTGGATGGGAAGGTAGAAAATGCGTTTTGTATTCGAAGACGGGTGGGCTGTCAAAAAGCTTTTTGTAGGATCGTGTAGGTTTTGTTTATGCGACCTAAGACATGGATCGGTTATCTTTTAAGGATACTTGAGTTTCAATTCAAAAATCTGATGTGGGCAACACATGACTTTCCTTATATAATGTAATGAATTTACTACTTTTACAGTAAAAAAAATAGGTTTTTCTTATAGTAGATACTAATATCCTTTCCATGATATTGAATTTTCGACAATGAGTCGTCATTTTCATTGATTTAGCGTCATTTTAATCCATTTTGCGAGATTTTCGTTAATTTGACAACATTTCAAAAAGTCGCCAAGTTGGCGACATTCCGCCAAATTCGTCGCCAAGATCTCGCCAAGCTTTACTGACGGAGAAATAAGTTATTCTTCTAACAGATAAATGACTATTGGCCTTCAAATACAAAAGTATTACTCGAAGTATCTTTTCTCATGAATAGAACGAGCTAGATCCACGAGAATGATGTCAACCAATTTATCGCATTGTATTACATATAAAAAGTGAACATGTTTCTCAATAGGAAATATATTTTTTCTATTTTATATGACTTTTTGATAATTTTTTTGAAAAATGTGAAATATCTTGAGAACGAACGGTTCGTGTTAGAGCTCTAAATTTTATGTCAATCGTTTTCTAATAAAAAATTACATAAGAAATGTCTATTTGCGTAACTTTATTGGCGGTTTCGATTTTTTGACGATTTTTTCAAAATTTCACTCGAAAATTTAGTTGGGTTCTGAACATACGATTACGTTTAAAAACCTTCCAGTATTTACGGATTCTGATTTTTGCACCAAATTTCGTTCAAATCGGTCCATTCGTTTGTCAGTTATCGTCTCCACAGACCCACTGACACACACACACACACACACACACACACACACACACACACACAGACATCACTTCAAAAATGTTTGATTCGTGATCAGGGATACTTGAAACGTGCTCTCCCGTCAAAAAATTGAATTCGAATTTTCAACCTTGTCACAATACTTTCCTTATACATTATATATATAAGGAAAGTAAAAATCGAATGTGGGCAGCACACGACTTTCGCTACAAACTTAAATTCGTTTTCTATTTAGTTCTGGAAAATTTCAATAAATTAAGTTTAACTGTGCAAACTAACAACCACAATTATTTCAAATGACATTAAATGTGCACTTTTATTCCAATTTTTGAATTTATTGGATAACTGAAAAAGGAACTCCAGAATAATGGGCTGGATCTCATTATCGTAGTCAAAAACTGTATAAAAAACAGTTAATGGATACACTTAAGTAGACGAAATTTTTTATTTTAAAAAACTTTATTTGTGCGTGATTAAAAAATAGAAGGCAGGTTCCCTTTTCTCCAAATCGTACGAAAATCTAATCAGAGTCGGGGTAACCCTCAAGTGACTTATCTACTGCGGTTTGTAAACTTTGAGCTATTAGATTTTTCGATAGATTGGGTACATACGATTTTTGCGGACCAATTTAAATAAAAAGGAAGGTTCTGTTATCTCAAATCGTACAAAATCGAAATAAAACCAGAATCATCCACAAGTGACTTGCCTAGTAAATTTTATGATATTGAGTCAATCACTTTTTGAATAAAAGTTGATACATTACATAGACCGACACGCACACGTACACATACGGGGCGCGGTAGCCCAGTGGCTAGCGCGAGGGAATTGCACCCGAGTTCGATTCCCGCCACTGACAAAACTGCCGCCGTGTTCACGAGGAGTACGATCTCGTTAAACATGTGGGTTCGTAAGTCCTTTCGAGAGGTTGGTGGTAAAGGAAGGAGGGTACGGTCCCTGTGGATGCCTCCCCCACTGGGTTCCGATCTAAATTGGGTGGCACTTCCCGACTGTCCAAACAGTTACCTTACACCTTTCTGGTAGGTCGGGCGGTCTGGGTCAAAATATCAACACACACACACACAGTACGCATACAGACACACATATACACAGACGCCACGCTGAAAATAGTTTTCCCATATTCTAGAGGTCCCAAAACGTGCCGCTCCGTCGAAAATTCGAGTTACGGTTTTTGACACGATTCTAATACTTCCCCTTTACATTACCATGTATAGCAGGTAAAGTAAAAATGATAAAGTACTGGATTTCAATGCACTCATTGTTGGTAGATCAAGTACCATATTCAGGCATGTCATGGCACCATGTCACTGCCATGACATGGGGCGAGGCACTGCAAGACACTCTTATAGAAAATATCTCAAGCTATATACCCTCTACCTATACCTCGAAAACTACAATGATTAAACAATCTGATGAGGACAGCACGTGACTTTCGCTGCAGACTAATATTCATGTTCTTTTTATTTCTTCAATAATTCATTATATTGAATTTAGTGACACACTAATAACACCCATAATTATTTAAAATTACACTGAATTTAACCCAATTTTCGTCTTCATTTGGTAACTGGATTTATTTTGAAAAGTGGCGTAGCGCAAATGCGAAGAAACTAAAATATCTCGAGAACGGCTAGTCCTAGTTTAATGAGGTTGGTCTTATTTTTTTCGTCGTTAAACAAGCATTTCTTTGCTCTATTAGAGCATACGCAATTCTTAAAATCAATCGTCATCGCCAACGATAGCAGGTCACCTCTGGTCCGTATTGAGGGTACTATGACGGCCCAATGATACGTGGATGACGTGTTGCGACCGGTGGTACCACTCTTTTTTCAGGGGGTGCAAAATGCCATTTACAAGCAGGATAATTCCAGACCACACATAGCACGCATCAACCAACATTCTCCATAAGGTACCCAGATGTGTCCCTGTTCACCAGTCTCCCCTGATCTCTCACTAATCGAACACGTCTGGGACGTGGTTGGATGTCGCTTGCATGCTCTGCCACCACCGCGTTTAGAAGACGAACTCTGGCAAATGGTTGACAGGGAATAGACAGGTATCTCTCAGGAGACCATCCACACGCTCATTGACTCTTTTCCTAGACGTGTTGCTGCCTGTATCGCCGCCCGCGGTGTTCCTTCAACCTACTGATTAGACGGGGTTATCGCTCAGTACATAGTTGTATCATGTTGCAATAAACATCACATATTGTTCGTTTCTGCCTCCCTCTGTTTACCGATTTTCATCATTGTCTGACCACTCCTTCTTGGTGTCTCATTTTCACTGTCACGTAATGTATAAATTGACTGGATTTAATTCCGTTGCTTAGCAACATATCATTTATATTTTCAAATAAATTTGCGGTACAAATCTCGATTGCATAATGCTATCTCTGTGAAAGTTTTTATAGTGCACTTTTGCTTATTAATATCTCGATAACGCCTCATCTTAGAAATTCAGAACATGGACTTAAAATAAAGTAGTTGGATATTCCAAGTCTACTCCGAAAAATTTATCTAATTCGATTCAGTCATTCTCCCGCGATGATCAGACACACATACATAAATGCATTCATACAGATTTTAATTTTTTATTATAGTAACTAAGACATAAATTAACCTAGCTATAGACATCTAGTGTAAATAAAAAGTACTGAGTAAGGCCATATATGAATCTGATTAATATGAGAAAACTCAGTATTAAAACTCCCTCAACGGGCAAAACCTTTAGTGATCCTCCCTATTTCCTTCAATATGTCCATATCACTCATTATCCAAGTTTTGTCCTAGGCCTTTCCCGAGAATTAAATGTTTAACGGAAAATTTATGGTAACAACACAGACGACACATTTGCAAGTCGTGATAAAAGGTTTATTTCGCTGTTGATCAAATGTCGTTAAAATGCATATTGATCCAAAAGCAAGATGTATTCAGCGCATAATTTTCCACTCAAGATTATTGACTTATTTATTAAACAGATCATTCAACTCACTTAAAGGGTAATAAGAGTTAAAATGTTTCCCGCCCCCTAAAAATTGTTGTTCGACATAGACCGGCCGCCTCACGCAATGGTATAGAGAAGCTGTTCGAGCGACCGTATACCAGAAGGTGTAAAGCATCTGTTTGCATGGCCGCCCAATTTGGGCTGAAACCACAATGAGGGCGGTATTGGCAGGCATCGTGCCCAGCAATCTCTCGGAATAGCTTGCGGATCCACATATTTAATGAACCCGTACTCCGAGTGAGAGCGGGGACATTTTGGGCAGAACCGTGAATCGAACTCGGGGCATCCGAGGACAACCCCAGAGCTAAAACCACTGGTCTGTCCCATACCTTTCCATAGAGATTGACAAAGTTAGTTGAGACAACAAGAAAGACTGGAGTCTTAGTAAAAATAGATCTCGTTGAAATAGTTGGATTTTTAATCTCTAATATGAGTATAGATAAAAGTTTTTATGTTTCAATTTTGAAACACTGTCTTTTCGCGGTCCGAACTCGCTGAAAATAAATGCGGCTGTGTTGTTGTTGTTGTTACTAATACTATCCGATCTATCCAGGGGCTAGACCAGGTCCATGAGATCATGTAGCCACATGAAATCGCAAACCAATAAGGGACTCTTGAGAAGATCATCCGGAAATAACACCAAAGCTTAAAAAAGTTGGCTGGGAGAGGGATTATACAATTCCAATCTATGTAATATAGATGTACTGTCCCTTGTTTTAGAATAGAGAGAGATGATATTGTTGCATTCGCTCTCCACATTATTATTATTTTTTATATTTTTCTTTTGTTTCTTCTTCTCTATACTTTATTTTTATGCATGTTCTTTTATGTATACAGGGAGTCCCAAAAAGATTGAAATGCGCTTTAATTCTTTACCTGTTGGAGATAAGTGGTGTAAAAGCGTTTTCTAAGTGTTAAAAGACTCTTCTGCTTTCACATTCAAATGTAGAAAGTTAGTTGATATAAAACATGTATAACACATTAATCCCATAGTGGTAAGTACTTAACTCCAGAGTTCAGATCCGTCTCCCTGGTGAGAAGCGAAACTACAACTCAATGGCTGGAAGTAATAAATGACAAGTAAAAATAGCACGTGAAAAGAAGACTCTATATATTTCATTATAGTAAAGGAACGTTCCTTAATTTCATTATGAAGCACAGATAAGACATAATTTGTAATTTAAATACATTTTTCCAAAAATGGCAATTCTAACTCCTTTAATCATGAGTTAGGTTTTCTAAATTTGTTTCAACACAATATATCTAGCTTGAAAATCTTTTAGTATAGATATTACTAATTTAATAACCTTTTCACACAATAGAATATACCAGGGGAGATTGATACAGATCTATTACTTTTAAGCTGGCTTTTTACATTTAAAAACTCCATAGACATACAACCAGCAATTCAATTTTACAATCTCCCAATTAAAGGAAAAATCCATACGAACCTATATTTCGGTTCTGAGGGGCTCTGTCGGTCGAAGAACATTATGAGAGCCCTTTTTGTAAAGTTAAATTAAAATTTAAAATAGATTCATTTTTTACATTGGAACAAAATCTATATGCGACCGACAGCCCTCTCGTCCATGGTAAGCTCTATTCTTCATCCAAGCGCGTCCCTCTACATTTTCCTCGCTGACGTCACAACACACATGTACATATCACACGTACAAAACCGAGCATTGGAAAATAATCAACAAAATAAAATTAACACTCAACGGTCTCTCTTTCTCTCTCTCAGCTGACTGGCAGGCGCGCCTTTTCAAGGTCGCACACACTCCACAATTTGCTCTATTTCCCCAGAAAATCGGCTGAGGCATTCTACATTTACATGACATGAAAAGAGCATTTTAAAACAGAAAATATGCATCGCAGATTTCGATGCCACAGTGGTAATGCAAATTGCAAAAATGTTGAAAATAAGGTAGGAAATAAGACAATGTTAACGAAATAGTCCTCCCATTAATTTACAAAATGTTACACTTTTTAAATTTTTATACGACCCTCTTAGACAAATTTGGTCAATCAGAATTTTTTTTATTTTTAATGCACCAAGATCATGAAAAAAACCCCACATATCTGTATCTTTAAATTTGAGCGAGTTACATTTAATTGAAAATTGAACATTGTGAATGGGCACCCTATATCAAATTAGAAATGTAAATTTGTGACATGCCACATAAAAGATAAAACTAGATGATTATACATAGGATACCCAACCGCGTAGTGATTACTACTGCTTTATAGGATCTCTGTCTGTGCAATGCTTTATTTAGATGCATTTGTGATAAAAATATTTTGACACATATTAATGTATGTTTGATCTAAACAATTTCCATCTTCAATTTGTTTATGATCCCTATTTTCACTGCTGAAACAGCCGTTCACATGGTACGGAAAATAGGCATAAATCAGATTTTTTCCTTTATCATAATTCAGTTGATTTTAAAGATACAGATATGCGGTTTTTTTAATGATCTTGTTGCATTAAGAATAAAAAAAATCTAGTTGACCCAATTTGCCTAAGGATATCGTATAAGAATTTAAAAAGTGTAACTTTTTGGAAATGAATGGGAGGACTATTTCATTAACGAGTCTTATTTCCTATCTTAATTTCAACATTTATGCAATTTACATTGTAAACTTATCTCCAACAGGTAAAGAATTAAAGCGCGTTTCAATCCTTTGGGGCACCCTGTATATTAAAAATTTAATACGGCTGCTATTTTGGCTTATTATTATTTTTAAAATTATTTATTCAACTCTAAATATATTTGGCGTATTATTATCTTCAAAATTTATTCATTTAACTCAAAATATAAATAAAATAAGGATAAATTCAATAATATTATATTAACAAAATTAATTCTGAAGTTTCAAGTTTAAAATTTTTCTAAATTTTGTTTTATATTCCATTAAGACATAGTAAATTTTCTGTAAAACTTTCTGTAAATAAGCAATATATTCCTTCAATTGTATAAAAAAAATAATGAGTTAATAAATGCAGACTAGTTTATGTCGCTGACCATGGAAGCCGGCTTTTGCTGGCTTCCATTCCCGACCGTTCAAATTGTTGCTCATACCTTAGGGTGAGTAAACGTTCAGAAATAACCTTTAAAATCCCTTTCTGCTTATAGTTTTAATTAAATATTCCGTACAGGCTGATGGTCTAAAATGGGCTGATGGTCTTGTATTCTGAGATGCTTGTAACATGTCGTTCCTTCGGAATTCTAGAGTAGTTCCTTTGTTCCAATCTGTAGTTCCTTGGAATCCTAGTTTCTTTGAATTCTTTACGTCAACTCTTCGTATTGTTGCGTACGCACAATGTTCTGTTTGGCTGCTTCTCCTTCGTCTTTCTCGAAGGCCAAGCAAAGAAAATACTGTGCATGACGTCAGCATGACGCGGAGATGGCGTGAGCTCAGGGTTTTCAGAATTCCCAGGTCGAAGAAGATTTCACAAATTTGGCGATTCATCTCCCATTTGACGATATTTGGTGACTTCCGGAATGTTCCAAAAACTTCTGAATAGAACAATTATTCTTTGAGATATAAAGATTTCCAGAGCTTTCTATGGAGACACTATAAAAATGACTCACCCGTCCATTTCAGTGGAGTTGACGAATGGGCGTGACACGAGTTACATTGAACTGTGATTACTGTCAAAGTTTTGAGAATAGTAGCCGCTGTTTTGTTGTTGTTGAGACCCACACCGTCCGACCTACCAGAAAGGTGTTGAAGACCCAGACCGTCCGACTCGTCACCAAGGACTTGAGCATCTATTTGGACGGCCGGGAAAGGAGTTAGCGGAAGCCAACTTCAACTGGCCCTCGTCCGACGGTCCAAAGCAACGTTAATTAGAAAATCATAATAATATTTACAGGAGATTTACATATCTGATTCACAACATTGGAACTTCTGTGAATTTTTTTTTTTTTTTTTTTTTTTTTTTTAAAGTGAGCAGCACCATAAAAAGTAAAATAAATGTTGGTGACAAATGTTACATCTTTAGGTAAAAACTGTGGAGTAACAAGAACACTCCCGAAAACAAAACGAGGAGTAAACAACTAAAACAACCACCAAAAACATCACAAGACAAGTACAGCAAATACAAGACAACAAATACAGCGATACAGCAAAGGTAACACCTCCAGAAAAAACACAGGGAGACCGACCAAAGGGAAAAGAATAAAGGGACAAACTCACAAGCTGATCAGGTAATTTGGTTTGAGATGTCTCTAGCAATGAGAACACAGTTTTTTAATTTTTCAACGGAAGAATTATTAGAGCTGACTCTCGAGAACCAGACTGCACAATTTGCGGGAGAGGGTTTAATTAAATGAAATTTTTTAGTATGGGGGCAAGCAAAAACAAAGTGATCGGCGTCACCAAATGCGCCGCAAGTACAGCTAGATGTAGATTTTTGTTTGAAATAGAATAAGTAGTCCATGAATGGGCCATGGCCAGTTAGAAAATAAATAAGATATTTGTTTGTGATTTGAAGGGAAGGATTGACCCGGGGGAGAAAGGAGGAAATGCGGGCAGGATCATGCGTCCGGGGGGAAATATAAGAATTTAAAAAAGTTTGCCAATGAAGGGAGATGTTTTGTTTACAATAATTTTTTAGAAGGGAAAAAGGGAAGGGAAGGGAAAAGGGAGAGCCGGAAGAGGTAGCAATTTTAGCATACTTGTCAGCAGTCTCGTTCCCCGAGATGTCAGAGTGGGCCTTAACCCAACGGATATTAATGAGCTTTTTATTAGAAATTGCATTTAATTTAATTTTTGAGAGATAACTAGATTTATTTTTAATAGAGTTAAAAGCCGAAAGGGAAGAAAGACTATCAGTATAAATATTAATTTTTGTATTATTAGATGAGGCCCAGTCAATAGCATAATCAATGGCAGAAATTTCTGCCTGAAAAACTGTGTTCCCATTGGCTAGTTTAAAGGTAAATGTGTCTTGAAGTGTTTCATTTTTGAATACACAGACAGCAAAACCAGTGTTTCCATCAATGGAAGAGCCATCTGTATAAACATTGAAATTAGAAAAAGAGGAGGGAGGAAGGGGGACAAGGTTAGCAATACGTTGAGAGGGAGGAATAGCAGAAATTGGGCGGTTAGAGTCAAACAAGGAAGGGGCAGGGACGGGCAGATTAGAAAAAATATTAATACGATGTTTCCAAAACATATATTTTTTAAAATTTGTGTTTATTATGATATGAATAGGGGGGATACCAGTGATGGAGTATAGAGAAATGTTAGAAGTGGTACGAAAACCAGAAGAAATTTTTAATAGGAAAATCCTTTGAAGAGAGAGAAGCTTTTTGACCTGGTCCCCAGTTAATGCCCCGCCCCAAATTCCCGCACCATAAATTAAAGACTTTTCGATAACCGTTAAATACCAAATTTTTAAAAAGGATTTGTCTACCCCCCAGTTACTGCCAGACACCCGCCCAAAGGTGTTGGCAACCTTATAACATTTCTCCTTTAGGTTAAAAATGTGTGTACTCCATTTAAGGTTATCGTCTATAGTGATTCCTAAGTAGATAAGAGAGCGGGAGGTAGGTATTTTATAATTTAAGATTTTAAAGGAGGGCCTATTACGTATTTTGGTTCTATTCTTATTAAATATTATAGCTTTGCATTTCTCTGGTGAGACTGAGAGTTTAAGGTTAGAAAGGGTTGTGGAAATTAAATTTAATAAATTGTTTGTGTTTGAGCGAAGGGTAAAAAGATTAACACCGTAAGTAACCACCGCGAGATCATCCGCGAAGGCTTGAATGTGATAAAGATCATTATTAAGATTGAGAATAGCGTTAAAGTAGATGCTCCACAGGGTAGGGGATATAACCGAACCCTGTGGGGCGCCCATCGAAATTGTTTTATTAAGTTTGAGAGATTTATCAGAAAAGGAAATTTGTCTGTTTGTCAAATATGAAAATAAAAAAGATTGAAAATTCTGTGGAAGGTTTATATTATTAAAGGCTTGTGGTAGAATATTCCAATTCAGGCTATCAAAAGCCCCGCAGATGTCCACGGTGGTTAACGATACAAAATTTTTGGATTTGTGGACTTTTATTGATTCGATCAGCCTGTGAGCGGCATCTTCGCAACAGGTTAGCTCTCTGAACCCAAACTGCAGGGGATGAAGAGCTCCCTCAGTCGACAGCCAAAAGTTAAGTTTTGTTATAAAACATTTTTCTAGTATTTTACCAAAAGTGGGAAGGAGGGAAATGGGACGAAAGGAGGAACAAAGGGAAGGATTTTTGCCCGGCTTGTTAAAAAATAAAATATTTGCGTTCCTGAGGCAGGAGGGAAAGTGACAAAGTTTAAAACAGAAGTTGATAGATTTAGATAAAAGGGAGGGAAAATATTTATATAGCTGTTTCCAGATGGCAAAGTCCAGGAAATCCAGTCCTGGAGCTTTGCCCATTTTTAAATTGTTGAAGACTGAAAGGAGCTCCACATCAGAGACAACTCCCAAGCCTCCTTCTGGGACTGTGAAAGTTGGAAAACCTTGAAAATCTATATCCTCTTTAAAGTGGTGATCCAAAAGACGTAAAAGTTTATCATGGTGGCTGAGGGAGGGAGAATCCGGGAAGTGCAGATTTAAATTTGTAAATTTTTTAAATTTTTGAAAAGAAAATTTGAAATGAGAGCCAAAGGTTTGGGTGCAGCCAGAACAATATTTTTTCCAGGATTCTAGACGCGATTTTTTAATTAATAGTTTATATTTTGCCCTATTGCGTTTATAAAGTAATTTAGCAGCATTAATTTCACCGGGGGAGGCAGAGTTCCTCTCGAGTGATTTAATTCTTTTAAAGAGAGCAGTTACAAAGTTACGAAATTTCGACAATTCCTGATTCCACCAGGAGAAATTAGTAATTTTAGATTTTTTCTTCCTTATGAAGGAAAGGGCGCAGTTTTGTGTCAGGTCTATGAAAGTTTTAAAGTAATTATCTAGAGAAGAACTATCGGTTATTTTATCTAAGAGGGAATATAAGAGTTGAAGGTGTGATTTAAAGTTATAAATGAATTTCCCAATTCCATATTGGGTTTTTAAAAAGAATGAATCGTTTAAAAGGGGGGAAATATTTAATATTATTTGAATGAATTTATGGTCACTGTGAGAATCACTCGAGAGGACTTCCCAACTCTGCAGAGAATCAAAGAGGGAGAAGTTTAATAATGTAAGATCGGGATAACCAATACCGGTGTGGGATTCGAATGTTGGACCACAACCGGGATCATTACACAAGAGGAGATTATTACTTATGCAAAAATCTATAAGATCAAGGCCCCTTTGGTCGGTAAAATTGTAACCCCACATCCGAGCTCGAGCATTAAAGTCGCCAAGGAGAAGGGTGTCATTGTTAAAGAAATCGTAAGGTGAAAGTTCTGCCAATAACAAGGTAAAATCATCATGAGGGGGGAAGTATAAGCTCCCAACAGAGAGAAATTTGCCTGAGGGGAGAAGAATTTCGATAAAAAATGAAGAAGAAGTTTTAAATTTGAAATTAACGGAGAGAGAAGTATTAAAAATTAATATTATGGCTTTTAATGAAAGGGAAGAGAATTGAAGGGTGCCAGGGGGGGGGAGATAAGATTTTTTCCTTATTCACATATGGCTCCTGAAGGCACAATATATCTATTTTGTTGTCTATTGCATATTTAATAGAATTGGAATGGGCCACCAACGAATGGTTGGTATTAATTTGGATGCATTTAATTGACATTAAAAAAGTAAGATAGTAAAATGCCAGAGCCCGGACAGGGGAAGGAGCGAGAACATTTGAGTTCTACGGCAAGGGAAAAAAGGGGGAAGGTACAGATTACATATATACATATATACAATTTAGTTACACGTTTATACAACAATATGTACAAAATATATTGCAGAGTAGGTTTGATATGAAATCAACCTAAGATTCTTGTTGAAGTTTTTTAATTTTAGCTAATTCGACCTTGAAGGTACTGCAGTTTTTGCGATCATACGCAGAGTGGTCAATTTTGTAATTGAGTTCAGGGTGATCATTGTTCGCCGTAGTGCAATTCACACATACCGGGGATCTCGCCCTACACTCTTTATATGTGTGTCCCGAACGGGTGCAGATGCCACAATTACCGACGGGAAAATGGCAAAAGTTGGCCACATGGCCGTAGCCTTGACAGTTGTAGCAAATCTTAAGAGAGATGAACTTTTTAACGTAGAAAAAGGAAAAATGATTGAAGACTTTTTTAGCTTCCAAAATTTTTGATGCTGAGACTAAATCCACAAGAAACACCCAGTTTGTGTTACCGCTTCTAGCTTTGAAATTCTTGAGGATCTTTATTTCTCCGGGTTTGATGTCCTGATGGTTGTTGCATATTAGAGCTTTTACATTCTCTTCATTGTACTCTGGAGGAATGTTGAACATTATGATTGCTCTCTTTTTATCCTCCTGTTTCTTGATGTTAAATTGATTACTAATAGTAGAATTCATGAAGAGGGGGACCAGTTTGTTAGGGTCTCCCTCTCTGCAAGTAACCTTAAGTGTTCCATTTGGAAGCGCCGTTACATTCTTAACGTTTACTCCCTTAGGTACAGGGAGGGAAAATAAAGTTTTCTTCAGTTCAGCATTTCCTAAGGAACGGTCCTTCCCCTGTAAAAGGACACTAGAATAAGAGCGGGGAGCCAAATAAGATGTGGTAGTAGTAGAGCGTGGACGAACAGAGGAGGAAGACGAAGCAGCAGCACGGTTAGGAGGTCCTCTGGAAGATTGAGGTGGATCATTCACTAGGTTTGGAATGTCCTTCCGGATGGCAGAAGCGAAAGAGCGAAATTCAGAAAGCATCATTGATTTGAAATGTGCTAAGTCCTCGTTAATAGATTTAGTAAGAGTTGTAAAGGTTTCAGGATTTGGTATAGCAGGACGAGGACGAGGAGAGGAAGAAATATTACTTTCCAATGTATATCCGGCAATTCGGATCTCTTTTATTTTATCATCTATGTAAGCTTTTTGCCCGGCAGACATCTTGACATTTCGGTGTAGGTAGTTGCTCAATTTAGTGACATTTGAGATAATTTTTAAGAGATGCTCATTATTAATGTTGATTAGATTGGATGAAGCATCGGTGATGCAGGACTCCGGGCTGGAAGAGGTTGATGGAACTTGAACAGGAACAGGAGAAGCAGTTTTTAAAGATGAACCTGGAGGAGAGATAACAGATTGGTGATGTGATGCTGCAGCATTAAAAGACACTGGAGGAGAAGCAGGCAAGGGAGCAGAAGACACCAGAGCAACCGGAGGAGTAGACACAGGAGGAGAGGGCAGCAGCCGCGGGGGAGAAACAGCCGAAGCAGGAGGAGGAGCCATTTTAGTCAAAGAAAGCCTGGATGAGGTAGCAAAAGTTTTAGGAGTTCTATTATCATCAGCTGGAGGTTGAGAAGAGGAAGTTGAAGTTGAGGAAGACAAAGGAGCCAGGGGGAAGACATTAGAAGTTGGCTGAGAGCCTCCGCTGTAGCGAGGAAGTCGAGGAGGTAATATTGAGTGTGAAAATGCAGGTGATTCATAAATTCTAGAGGTGCGAGAAGCACACTTAAAGTTTGTAAAACGTACTGCGTTTCCGGTAGTAGGTGTGTCCACGATGGGAGAGGCACTATTCGCCACCACACTAACTTCAGCAGAATTCACACAGTGGCCACCCGTGGGGACACTTTCACTAATTGTAGAAACACATTCACTGGTAGTAGGCACACTTTCACTGGTTGTACTAATGTTATTAGCAATTTGTACATTTTTTGTATTAAAGCTTTTGGAGTTGGGACTTAATATTAAGGGCGAGATCGTTACTGTAGGTTGTAGAGGAAGTGGTGGAAAGTTTGCAGTGGAGAGGAATTCCATGTTTAAGGACATAATTAATTTTTGATAGTTATAAATACAGAATAATACATAAAATGCAATACAATAATCAAATACTAACACTTAGACAATCAACTAAACAATCAATAACCTATCTGAGAAGTCAATTATACTCTCAGAAAACACTTACTATAGGAGGTGTTACCAGAATTCAACAGTTTATCCATAGATTTATAAATTCTAAAGATGTAGTTTTTACCATATACATATTCCCAAAACTTTATAATATATTTTAATTGTCATTCTATGTAACATATAATCCCTATACATTTTGAGAATATCATTTGAAGAGGCGTGAATCAAAGCTGGAGTTATATCTTGAAAGAGGATGTCGAATCAAAGAGCAAAATGTTGCGAATATCTTGAAAATGGGTATTATTTAAAAGCAAAGCTGAAAGGATAACAGAGCTGACAAAACCGTAACAGAAAAGACCAGAAAAATTAATTTAAACAGAAAAGGATCCAGGATGAAGGAATGCTGGGACGGAGATTATAAAATTAAAAAAAAAATGTGGAATTTAAAAAAAAAAAAAAAAAAAAAAAATTTTTTTTTTTTCTTTTTTTTAAGTTTTCAAATGGACAATCCCATGTTAAACAACTGGTGCTTGAAACAAAACAGGATACCAAAACATTAATTTAAGAATATTTTCAAAATTCTTCAAAGGAAGAAGAGGAAGCCAGGGGAAGAAGAGGACAGGCGGGAAGAGGTGCGAGCAGCAGGGCGGATACACTACCAAAAAAGGGGACGGGAAAAGCAGAGTACAGGGCCAGGACAGAGTCCAACACAGAAAAAGGGGGGAAGCGGAGAACCGAAAGTGAAAAATGCGAAAACATGAAGTTTTAAAACAGTAATTTCATACATTATTCAGGGTCACAGTAAAAAATAAACTATCAATAGATTAAACATTGGAGAACATGAATATACACTTATATATACAAAAATAATAAGATAAAGATATGTAAACAGATGTAAGATTGGTCCAATTTGGACACAATCCGAAGAAATCCCAATACAATTGCTTTGTAGTTACATTGGAATAATTATAAATTAAAACTTAAGTTTTCTCACCAACCGTGAGTAGCAGCATAAAACCGAAGATATCTGCTTAAAGCTCTTGTGAGGGACGATATTAAGTATACAATTATTTTTCGTATAGACTAAAAATCGCGCATTCAAAGCATAAAATACCGGAAGGCGAAAAAGTGCGTCATCACACGTTGAACGATCGGAACGAAGGCCCTACCAGAAAGGTGTAAGGTAACTGATTGGACGGCCGGGAAGTCCTACCAGAAAGGTGTAAGGTAACTGTTTGTACGGCCGGGAAGTGCCACCCAATTTAGACCGGAACCCAGTGGGGGAGGCATCCACAGGGACCGTACCCTCCTTCCCCTACCACCAACCTCTCGGAAGGACTTACGGACCCACATTTTTAACGTGATCGTACTCCGCGTGAACACGGCGGCCGTTTTGGCAGCGGCTGGAATCGAACCCAGGCCTACCGAGTGCAACTCCAGCGCGCTAACCAAAGGGCTACCGCGCCTCAGCCGCTGTTTTGTGAAATGACTTTCGCCAAATTCTGTGAATAATATCGCTAATTCTGTGAAATGAGTGGAGCATTTAAGTACTGTTTGAGTGTGTATTGTTTCAGTTTATTTTGTGCCTGTGAATAAAAGTTAGTTATCCAGAAACTGGAACTCGTTCTTGTATCCTGTGTATACACCCACGATTCCAAACGATGCGTTACGGAACAATATATACTATGTTTGGGAAGGCAAACTAAAATATGTCACTTACATTAACCTAAAATCATTTTATTATTATTTCACTCATTCGATAAACAAAATGTCCTATTACTACAATAACAAGGAAATATACCTGTCTCTGAGCACACCAAAATGGATTATTTTTCTGCCGGACACTGGATTGGTTCGAAATAGAAATAGCGGAAATGGATGGACATGCAAATATTTGCAATCACTCAGACAATTTGACATTCGCTCTCTCTTATCTTTTGGCTGATCTCTAATGGAACAGACGCTGATATCCTACTCTAGAAAAACGAAAGATTCGATGTGGCTAGCGCATGACTTTCCCTATAGGATCAAATACAATTTCTCTTTATTTAATAATTCATTAAATGGAGATTTTTTCATCTTTATTTGAAATGACACTGTATTTAGATCAATATTTCAATTTTCGTTTTTATTGGGTAACTGGGCATATTTTCAGAAACGGCGTAATGAAAGGAAAAAAAACTAAAATATCTTTGGAACAGCTAGTCTTAGAATAATGGAAATTATCCTAATATTATCGTCGTCGAAAATTACACATAAACAGGCATTTATAGTGTGTATTTGAGCATCCGTAAGCGATTATTTTAAATTTTGACGAATTTTGCTGGCCATTTCGAAAAAAAAAAAAAAGTAGGTTCTTCTCAACCCCCCCCCCCCCACCCACAATAAATATAGCTTTTTCGTGCTCTAGAGGTCCCAAAACGTGTAGATCTGTCGAAAAATATAGTTGCAATTTTAACACAATTGACTTTGTATTTATCCTACTCCTACAAAACACAATTTGATGATGGCAGCACTTGACGTTCCCTGCAAATTCTAATTCATTTTCCTATTTTTCATTTCACGATGCATTAAATTCAGTGTAATTGTCGAAAACAGCATGGATGCTTTTCTGATATTATATCCAATTTGCAATATTAATGCATCTTCGTTTCATTGGGCAACTTAATGCACTTTAAATCTCTTAAAAATTCCATAAAACTAAAAAATCTCGAGAACGGTATGGGGTCTGTCTTATTTGTTGTGCTCTCAAAATTTGCCTGCAGGAAAAGCACTTAATGAGTATAGTTTAGCAATTTTAGTCATTTATTTCACATTTTAACAATGTTTGAGAACCATTTTTCGGAAAAAGGGGGTAGGTTGTGTTTTTCCAAATTATGCCTATCCATTTCAGAATAACTCTCAAGGAACTATTGAATTTTTAAATTGTTCAATTAAATAGTTTTTCCACTACTGTGAAAACCGGCTTCAGTTCTCTAAAATTAAACACATAAATATCTCTTGAATGGTCCTTCCTAGGTTAATGGGGATAATCTTATTTGTTTTGTAGTTAAAAACTGCGTTTGTAAAACATGCATTTAATGGATACATTTGCAGTATTTCATTTTAGATCTTGACGATTTTTACGGATTTATGATGCCAAAAATGACAGATTATTTATTTTTGAATTGTTCTAAAATCAAACCATCACCACGGTGACTCTTAAGCAATTTATCTACAAAATTTGAAAAATTGGTTCAATTAGTTTCTCAGCTAAAATAGATACATATACGACTTTGACGGGCCACTTTTCAAAACCAACAATATGCTGTATTTTCATACAATATTGTTGCGAACATGTTATATTCTCCCACTGACGTCTTTTGTCTTGTCTTTCGTCTCTATCGCTGACCAAACGGTGTCATCGAAGTGTTTTCTCCAGAATACAGCGGTACGAACATTGTTCCTCTGACGTCACTCTATGGTTCCTAGAATTTCGAGTCAGAAGATGGGTTACCAGACTTGGCGACTTCCGGGATGATGCAGAAACTTCACAAAGTAACGATTAGTCTAGGAGATAATAGATAATTTTGTAAGTTTTCACAGAGAGATTTCCAGAAATTTCTATAGATAGACCATCACTCTGCTGTAATTCAGTTGACGATATATGAGCTACAGTGAACTGTGACTTTTGTCAATGTTTTGAGAATAGTACCTGTTGTTTTGTGAAACTATTTTCGTCAGTATTTTAAGAATATTATCAATTATTCTGTGAAATGCGTGGAGCATTTAAGTACTGTTTGATTGAATAGTGTTCCTGTTTACTTTTTGCTTTGTAGCTCGATAACTGCCTCACAAGAACACTCAATAACTGTCAGATACAATAAAACAGCCGTTAAATGCTCCATTCATTTCGCAAATATGCAGATAATAGCCTCAAAACATTGACGTATATCCTTTCACAAAACAGCCGCTATTATTCTCAAAGCATGGACGTATCTTACAATTGAATGTAGCTCGTATCACATCAACTGCTCTCAGAGTGAGGACTCCCTTTATATACTATCTGTACAAACTTCCAGAATTAGCTCGTATCTCGTAGAATATTCATTCTACCGAGAAGGTTTTCGAGCCTTCGAAGAGATGCCAAAAATTCGCCAAATTGGCGATAAATCATCCAATCTGGTAACCCCCTACCAACTTCTGAATATGGCAATCTTAAATTTAAGCCATAGGTATGATTGCCTGTAAAGGTGTTTTCTCCATCTGGTTTTCAAAGGAGATTTCAGTGAGGACATTTCGCACGTTCTTAACAATACACGCAATTCCTCCTTTCTTCTATTTACGGCAAAACTATTCCCTCCTCCTCCTACAAAAATACACTTTTCAAGACAACGTTTATTTAGTAGAGTGGATGATGTGATTTTAAAGATTCATTTGTACCGAATATACATATTAATATATTTATACAATCATACTACCCATTGCGGGCGTCGGAAATTGAGATTAAAATAACCAGGACCCTTACTATATTTTCCATTAAAGCGCTTTCGTTGGAACTTTATAATCATGAACGTAATAGGAGTGCTATGTGCTTGCCACCAGCTGCTCTCAGTGAGTCCATTTTAATTTTATGCAAAGTATACGAAGGATAAATAGAAACGAGGGCCCGCTCGCAATCCACGGCGGCCGTTTGTCAAAAGTTTTAATTGAATAAAGTTACGGGCCTCATTAAAACGATCTGCTCTTTCGGGAGCGTTTGAAGGTCACCGCTGCGTCCCCGTCTTTTTCTAATAGAAGGGTTTGACTATATGTTTGGTGACTCGTATATTGTTTCTTGTTAGTTTCCCTACAATGCAGGGGGCAAGTATTGGAGTCGTGTCGAAAATCGTAACTCGACGGATCTACTCGTTTTGGAACAACTAGAATGCAAAACAATCTGGTGTGGGCAGCACATGACTTTCCCTGCAGACGTTCTCTTTATTTCTCCAATAATTCATTAAATTGAGTTGAATGGTACAAAATAATACCCATGATTATTTTAAATGACACTTAATGGGCACTTTTAATTCAATTTTCGTTCTCATTGGGTAACTGGACTTATTTTCAAAGGTGGTGTAGCGAATGTGCGATTAAACAAAAATATTTCGAGAAAGGCTAGTCCCGGTGTAATGGGGTTTCTCTTATTATTTTTATTGTTAAAAATTACGTGTAAAACAAGCATTTAATGGATATATTTGAGGATACATAATTTTCTATTTTAGATTTGACGATTTTTGCTAATCATTTCACGCAAAAGGCAGGTTATTTTTTCCGAATCGTAACAAAATCTACTCAGCACCACGGTAACCTACACGTGACTTGTTTACAAAATTTTGTAGTAACGAATTTATTCATTTTACAGCTAGAGTGGATGCAGGCAACTTTTGCGGTCCATTTTGCAAAAAAAAAAAAAAAGCGGGTTCTTTTTTCCCGAATCGTACTCAAAACTAATCAGCACCAGGGTCGTCCACAAGTGACGTGCCTACCCAATTCTATGAAATTGAGTTCATTAATTTTTTAATTAAAGTGGATACACACCACACCACCACACACCACCACCACCACCACCACATTGGACAGATAGGCGTCACACCCAAAATAGTTTTTCGTGTTCTAAAGGTCGCGAAATGAGTAGATCCGTCTAAAACTGGAGTGGCGATTTTCAGTATGATTCCAATAGTTCCCCAATACGTCACCATATATTGCAGGGAAAGTAAAATTATTTGCAGTGTAACAACGTATGTGTTTTTATCTGCCCAATGTATGTATCCACTCTAATTTAAACTAATGAACCCCATTTCATAAAATTTTATAGACATGTCGTTTGCGGGTGATCCTGGTGATGATTAAATTTGGGTACGATTCTGGATAAAAGAACATGTTTTTATGATTTTTTTTTGCAAATTTGCCATAAAAAATCGTATGTGTCCACTGTAACTAAAACATAAATTGACTGAAGTTCACAAAATGTAGTAGTGGGTTACCCTGGTGATGTTTAGACTACAATTCGAGATAGAAGAATCTGCTTTTTTTTTCCGAAATGACCACAACAATTGCACTACATAGGCTCAAATGTATTCATTAAATGTATTATTTTATCCGTTATTTTTGACGATGAAAAGAATAACCTGACTAATTAGATGACTCTAGATCTATTCCTTCTCGAGATATTTGAGTTTTTCGCAGTTTTTGCTATGCCGCCTTTAAAAATATATCCCGTTAACAAATAAAAGCGAAAATTGAATTTAAAATGTCAATTCAGTGTCATTTCAAATAATGATGCTTGTTGTTTTGTGCCGTTAAACTTAATTTAACGAATTATTATAAAAATAAAAAATAGGAATTTTGAGTCTGTAGCGAAAGTCATGTGCTGCCCACATTAAATTTTTAATTGAATCAAACGACGTTCATTTTTATGTTACCATTACTAGTTACTATTACGCTTCGTTTTCGACAAAGTTTTAATATTTTAATGTTAGTATATTCTGGGTTCTTTTCTATTTAATATAGGACGGAACAATTCGATAAAAAGCGGTTTATTTAATAAATCAAGAGTTTTAGGTACGAGGTTTAAATGGGTTTTGTTTTGTTCGTTGAATATAAGAACTTTAAAAAAGTGCTGAAGAAATGCTCATTGGGAAGAACTTTTTTTTTTTAGATGTTTTCGAAGGTTGGGAAAAATCATAGAATGCCCTTCGAGAACAGATGGCAAAACTTTTCCCCCTTCATTTTGAGGGAATTGAAATATATTTCCAATGCACAAGTTTCATGCTCGAAATAGTGTTGAAATGGTGGAGGGGATCATGATCAGTGGTCGGAAGTAGTGAAGTACAAGTAGGGCAACTACAGGAGTCACTACTTTTTCTAATAGTTTGTAGTGCAACTGGCTACTTTTAAAAATAAGTAGTGTAGTGAGTAACGAAATACATAACATCACTAGTTTGTATCAAGTTGTGACACTCTTTTTAACATTACTTCTGTAAGCTAACAAGGTGTAATAGTAGGCAAACATATCACGTGATCATCATGTTTTCCTTTGTTCGAAATTTAGTGTTCTACGCAACGCTGTCCGATTTGCAAAGATCCAAGCAGTTTGAAACAAATAAAAATTGTGGGTTGTTTTAACTGACAAGATATCGTCAGAGGTAATTGCTCGTCTCATAATACCGACGAGACGGAACTCCATGCATTCTGCCGTCGAACGGATATTTTGGTTCCTGAAAGAGAACGAAGAGAAACTACATAAGATTTTCGATGCTGCCAGGGTAGGAAGACTATTACTTCATGAAGTTTGTTTTTAGTTATGTCCCAAAAGATTCTGTTTATCTGATTGTAATTTTGAGATGCAAATTCCAATGAAATTAAAAAAACATGTTTTCAAATAAATAGTTCTTACTTTTATTTTATTTTATATTTTTATTTTATACTATTGTTTTATTTTATTGTTTTCAGAAATGGGTAAAAGCGTAAGTATTGATAAGTTGATCAGTCAATTTTACTTATTCAAAATAAGTATGTTAAATTACTACAGTATATCCATAATCACACATATTTGTGTAAATTGAAAATGTGGCAAAATAGGTCTTATAAAAGTAGTTAAGTAGTGACTACATTTAAAAAGTAGTGTATAGTCACTACTTTTAAAAAAATAATAATTGTGTTGTAGTTAACTGCATTTGTCATAAAGTAGTTGTAGTTCACTACAAAAAAAGTAGTTTTTCGAACCACTGATCTTGATTAGACGTAGTATGCTACTCCTTGGACTTTTCTTTGTATGAACGGGCATGAGACAGTGTTTCGACTCATCAAAATTGAATCAAAATTGTTGAAAATGGTTCCTAGTAGGTCTACAGAAAGGTTTGAGAAATAGCATGTTTTCTAGCTGCCATTGCAAATACATCGTCTATATCATGCTGATCGGGTTACTAATGAAATCTGCCGCTGATGCTGTCCAGGTGGAGTGTTGCCACTAATAATGTAGAACTAATAATATTTGTTTTATCCAGAGTCGGATATTTAACTTTGCGCAAAAACTTTTCCTTTATATATACTATGTATACTACTACACTTTATATTACACTACGTTCCCTTTGTATATCTTTTATATGGAGAAAGCAATAAGAGTTTGTAGATTGGAAACAACTTCTTTCAAATAAAGTGTCAATTCTTTCTCATCGGTTCAATTATCCTTTTCTTCAGGTCAAGATTGTCTTCTTAAAAAACAAGTAGAAACAAAACATTCCGCAGAGAAATAAAGTTTTTATTAACGAAATAATTTACTTTACCATTGCTTTGTGTTCAATGGGATTTAATTTTCAACTGTAAAAATCATGGTGGATTTTATAGGTTTCGAATCGAAGAAGGAGGTTTCAACTTTAAGTTGCCATCAAAACTCCAGCCATAAAACGGTCCTTTAATTAATATATTTATTCATATATATATAAAGCACCCATATTCATGCATATACGCGGTTGCGTTCGTGAACACCATTGTTCTTGACCATTGAATTATCCAGAGATTCTACTCCGGATGTTGGAAAAAATGTTTTATCCCTTAAAAATGATTAAGTATAAATATTATATGAGAATTTCCATACATCCATATACCTTTCTATACCAGTTTAAAGTCGTCTGCTTTTCCCAAAATAACATAAATCATCTGATTGCAATCACTGTAACCCTTACGATTTAGGAAAATTTTAATTCCTCCTAATCGCATGGTCTATGTATCGAACGAGCGGGAAACGAAATATGTAACGAACGAGTCTATTATGAGAACGAGGCGGAAAAACAACTTTACAGGTAGTCGGGTTATAGGATTGCTATAACAGGAATATTGACAGGAATATAGGGTTTCCCTAACGGGACTGTCGGTTCAGGGTTGCCATATTTATCGATTTACCTCCCATTTAGTAACTTTAAGCGACGTCTCAAATGGTCGAGAACCTTCTCGATATAACGAATATTCCCCAAGATACGAGACTTTTCTCTCAGTTTCTACGTGTATAGAAGGAATCATCTCTCCGAGCAACAGCGTGCGTGATAAAAGCGACATTGAATAGTGAGATACGGAGATGATTTAATAATAGTATCAGTTGTTCTGTAAATTTAATGGCCGTTTTACTGTATCTGATAGATGATTAGTGATCCTCTGAGATACTTATCGAACTATTTGCTGTATGTTGTCCCTGTTTACACTGTGCTTGTCGGTAAGCTCGTTAGTTATCCTGAAATTTGGATTCATTCTTTTATCCTGAGAATACATCCACTATTTTAGAGGATACGTCGTAACAATATAATCGAACTATAGGGTGATCCATTCATGACTTGGGGTGCTCCATTCACGTCTTGCGGTGTTACATTAAAGGGTGCTCCATGGCTTGCGGTGCTCCGTTCTAGGGTGCTCCATTCAAGGCTTACAGTGCTCCGTTAAAGAGTGTTCCATTCATATATGCGGCCTATTCATTGGCATATAGTGCTCCGATATAGGGTGCTCCATTCATTACTAGATGGACGTATGATACCCGAAAGTGTTAAAGGCAAAGAAATTGTAATTATAATATGTCTAATACGTAGTAAATAAAGTTTTAAATGTGTTTAAAATGGTTTTTTATATAACTTACGTTGTTTCAATATTGTCTGATGTGTTTTCCATATAAGAAAGTTTAATCTGACACAGTTCCTTTGTTGGAGATATTTTTGTCATCTAACTTTCTTATCAGAACTGTATAAAGACTTTATCCAAGTATGCTATTGGATAAATCAAGTACAACTATCTTTTAAACGCAGTTATTTATACACACGATGAATGATAAGAAAAACTCATCAAGATCAGGGCGATTGAAATGTATCCATATACATAAAATTGAATATATGTATGTTTGCAAGAGTATGTGTGTTTGTGTTTGTATCATCACAGCGAGAGAACGGTTGTCAGGAATTTCATGAAATTTTGTGGGTAGCATTGGAATAGCCCCAATTAAAATTTAGACCATATTTCGAGTTTCCACCAGAAGTTGTCGAGATATCAATAAAAAACCCACAATTAAACCTTTTATAGAGACAGCATTATGCTGACGATATTTTTTCTGACAATTTATTTAAAAAACTGATGTCATGTCTCTTAGCAACAGATTGTGTGTCTCTTAGCAACAGACCAATGTGTTTATTATAGCAGACGATATATATTATATATTTTCAGATTTAAATAATAAAGAAATATATAGGGAGTATTCCCTAACGGCACGTTGCTCTTAGAAACGAATGAACAATTTCGTGCCGAGACCAGGGTGTTATATTCTGATATGTGAAAATCATTTTGTAGAGCGAGACCAGAGATTCTTAAAGGATTTTTAAGAGCATTCAATTAAATATTGGAATAAAATGTTTTGAACAACAATGTAATTTAGAATACTATAGAATATTGAATTTTTAGTTTCTTTATAATATACATGTAATCCGTACGAAGAATGGTCATACTGCTATTAGAAATAAGAGAAATTGTGCATATTTATTAAACGACGCATACTAAAAAAACTAAATTTTTTATGCTACTGAAGAATATTTTCCTTTTCCATTCTTGTTCTTGCAGCGAAAAAAAAAATCAATGCGGATTTCGGAAAACACGTGGAATTGAAAATTTTGTACAAGAAGAATCTATTTTTCAAAAGCAGCTCTGACATTCCAAGATTTCAGTAGTAAAATATGTATTTGAATATTTCTCTTACCTTAGAGCTTATGGGGTGTTCCAAAAACATTGACCTCGGCTTTTATTCCTTAAATATTGATCTTAGATATATATAATAAATAACAAAGTTGCGTAAAAAAGGCACATAATTTTTATGAAATAGAAAAAAAAAATTCTTTAATAAATAGATAAAAATTTAATTGAATTACATTTGAAGAAATACAAAACGTAAATTTTTATAGCCACCCGTACTAAAGCATTTCCAATGAATGAAATTTGCCCCATACACTAATAAGGTGATGTACAAAATTTCAGCATTTTTATCATAAAAAGTCTCAGAGATATGTTTACACAAATCTGGTGAGGTATTAATCACACATTAAAATGTAGATATTTACAGCAAGAGTAGAAATGACGCAACGCAGAAATTCATCATAGGCAAATAATATCAGCCTTTTATCTTTAATGGATCTCTGGCATGAATGCAAAACATTTTGAACAAGTTTTGTAATCTTTGTGTAAAGTTATTATTTCTACACAGTGTAGATACAAAACTTTTGTACCAATAAATAGCAAAATAATTATTTATTTATATAATCATTGTTTTCCATCGTAATTTGTGTATGACCCCTGAAATGCAATCTGCCGACATGATTTTTCTCTTCTGAGAACCCATGTCAATGCATCAAAAAGTGGTTTAAGTCAGCATTTTTGCCTTTTCATATCTCTGGGACTTTTTATGATAAAATGCTGAAATTTTGTGCATCACCTTCTTTGTGTATGGAGCACAGTTTACTCATTGGAAATGTTTTTATACGGGGCCGTATAAAAATTTTAATTTTGTATGTCTTAAAATTTAATTCCCTTGAAAATTTTAATGGATTTCATAAAATTATGTACCTTTTTTAACGCAACTTTGTAATTTATTATAAATGTCAAAGATCAATATTTAAGGAATAAAAGCCGAGGTCATTGTTTTGGGGCACCCTGTGCATATATATATATATATATATATATATATATATATATATATATATATGCATGTATGTGTGTGTGTGTATAAATGCTAGACTATCTCTATTATATAATGAAGAGAAAGCTTTTAGAGAAAGCTACCAGCTTTTGACATTGATCTAGATAAATATATATATAAAATATCAGATAAATAATATTGCCCTCTTGAAGTCTTTAAGAGCTGGCAAGTACAAGTCACCTGGCATGTTAAACAATTTATTCAACAGTTACCTATACCAACGTATGCACATAATTAATAAGACATCTATAAACAGATGAAGTAACTCCAAGACAAATTTGTAATCACTTATGTTGATAAGTAATTAGGCGTTTATTTGCAAAAGATTTTATTTGGGCGAACTCAAACTGCAACTCCATCCCTCAATTTCATTAACTGATATAAATTCTAATATCACTATTATACATAAACAAGTTATTGCTTACTACAAACTTCTTAAACAAAAACACAATCTTAATTTTCCTTACCTGATACTCATACCTAAATTCCATAAATCACCCATTTCTTTTAGAACTGTTACTATAGGATTTCATTTATACACAAATGCTGCTGTAAAACAACTTCTAATTATACTCAATCAAATTTATGATTTTACTACACAATAAACACATATAATCAAAAATAGTTTAGAACTGATTAATCACCTAAAACAACTTCCTTACATACTTATATTAAAATTATACATATATTAAAACTTTTGATTTCAAAGACCTCTTTCATAACATTGATATAAATGATTTATATAAAGTCATACTAAATTTATATGAACAATTTACTCAATCACAAACATCTCTTTTCCTAAATTCAAAACATTATTAAAATTCATTCTGTTCAAACAGTATATATCTCAAGGAAATTGCATATACACATTAAATAAGGGAATACCACGGGGAGGAATCTCTTCCACAGTACTGACCAACCTTTATCTTCATTTTCACGAAATTCAGTACACTTTCTACAGTCATATCATGTCCAGATTTATTGATGCTCTAATTATTATTGGAATTACGTACGAATCACCTATATTAAACTTTAAATTTTATCCACCTAATCTACAACTTATTGAAAATGTATATACATCAAACTGTACCCATTATCTAGACGTTAGTTTAAAAATTCAAAATGCAGACACAATTAAATTTGAAATATACTACAAAACAGAAACTTATAAATTCAAAGTAAATAAACAGTTGCTGTTGCCTGAACACTGGACAAGGCAATTTGATTGATGGGAAAGTTTAGTAATATTAGTGGGGGATGTCAGTAATATTATTGGGGGAGGTCGGTTATATTAGTGGGAGAGGTCAGTAATATTAGTGGGGGAAGTCAGTAATATGGGGGGCAGTCGGTAATATTAGTGGGGAGGTCAGTAATATTAATGGGGGGAAGTCAGTAATATTTGTGGGGGAGGTCAGTAATATTAGTGGGAAAGGTCAGTAATATTAGTGGGGGAGGTCAGTAATATTAGTGGGGGAGGTCAGTAATATTAGTGGTGGAGGTCAGTAATATTATTGGTGGAAGTCGGTAATATTAGTGGGGAGGTCAGTAATATTAATGGGGGGGAGGACAGTAATATTAGTGAGTTAGGAAAAGTCAGTAAGTATAGGACTCTTGCTCTCTATATATAGGCACTCTGCGTTTTCTTCTACTGATATTAATTCTACTGACATATCTAACTTTAGAAATACTCTCCAAATGGTAGACGGCTAAATGAGATTTTCCTTATCAGTTTTTCTCTAAAATTTTATTTATTTCTGAGATAGGTTTGAGAAAATTCAATTTAGAGTGGATTAAGCGAAACTTTGGTCCCCCTTCAATTATATCTACTATACATACCCGTCTTCTCCCGGATCATTTATCATTCTTTTAAACATCTCAACTTAATTTTTCTATTTCTTGGGCTCAAGTCTAGACATTTTTTGCTAAATCACATATTTATCTTGAGTGAAAGGCAGCTCCGCTCGGGAAAATACTTTTTTCCGCTTCCATTTTGAATTGATTTCAGAAAATGTTGAATCGAAAAAAAGACTATTTTAATGTTACTAAGCTGCTGTCAGAAACAGAAACTTGAATTTCAGAATTAACTTTAAGTTTTGATTTAAAAACTCTGATCTGTTTTCTCAGTACAGGACTACAGGTTCAAATTCATTTTCTCTTTATTTCATTAATCATTCATTAAATTGAATTTAAAGGCACTCTATAACACGCATACTTATAAGAAATAACACTAAATTGGCTCATTTTAATTCAGTTTTCGCTTTCAGAAAGTAACGGAAAGAATTTTCAAAATCGGCGTAGCAGAAATACGAAAAACTTAAATTTCTCTAGAACAGCTAGACCTAGAATAAAGGGTTGATTTTATTCTTTTCATCGTGAAAAATTACATAAAAAACAAGCATTTAGTGAATATATTTGAGCACACGTAGTCTTTTAATTTAGATTTTGACCATTTTTGCTGGCCATTTCGCAAAAAGAGGCAGATTCTTTTTCACCGAATCATAACAAAATCTAAGCAGCATCAAGGTGACAGACACACACACACACACACATGCACAAACACGTCACTCTAAAAGTAATTTTTTCGTGTTCAAGAGGTCTCGAAACGTGTAAATTCGCCGAAAACTCGAGTTGCGACTTTCGACACGATTACAATACATTCCCTATGCATTACTATGCAGGGAAAGCAGTATTGCAAGGAAAGCACTATGCAGTATTGCAGGGAAAGTAAAAAAAGTGAATTATATAAAATATATTGAAAACTTTATAGGTAAAATCTTGATATGTGAAAGTGGGTTAAAACAATTATAAGAGAATATTGAATAAATATACATAATTCGATCCACGAAGGTCTTCAGAAGAAAATCTTTCATGATAGGCTTTATAAGCTATGTGGGGACGAACCATTGATTTCCATACTTAACGAATACAAGAAACGGACTGCCAATGCAAAGTAATTCTTTAAGAAAGCATCTGTTGTGACGAACTAAGAACAGACAAATAATCTGTTTCAACGATTTATTTCCAAGACAATCATTTCCAGTAATTAAAAATAGTACTACTGAAAAGGAACTTTCAATTACATAATGGCGATTAACTGAAAGCAGCTTCAGAACTTTAAAATTTTTCAGTCAATCAGAGAGACTCTGAAATGCTCGAAATATCAAGCGATGCACGGTTTTTGACAGGAACTATTTTAAAAGACGGCATAACAAAAATGCGAATACACTTAAATATATCGGGAACGAGTGGTTCAACTGAAGTGGGGTTGTTCTTATTATTTTGGTGGTCAAAAAATACGTATAGAACAAGCATTCAGTGGATACATTTGGGTATATGAAGTATTTTTTAACACTTTACAACAAAGTTGAAAAGTGTGGAAGACTCAGGCCACCTGACATACCCTAGAGTATAGTTGAAAAGTGTTGAAGACCCAGGCCGTCCGACTCATCCAGAGGACTCGTGCAACCGTTTAGACGGCCGGGTAGTTGAAAAGTGTAGAAGACCCAGACCGTCCGACTCATCCAGAGGACACGAGCAACCATTTGGACGGCCGAGGGTTTGGACGGGTAGTTGAAAAGTGTTGTTGTTGTTGAGACCCAGACCGTCCGACCTACCCGAAAGGTGTAAGGTAACTGTTTGGACGGCCGGGAAGTCGTAGTTGAAAAGTGTTGTTGTTGTTGTTGTTGAGACCCAGACCGTCCGACCTACCAGAAAGGTGTAAGGTAACTGTATGGACGGCCGGGAAGTGCCACCCAATTTAGACCGGAACCCAGTGGGGGAGGCATCCACAGGGACCGTACCCTCCTTCCCCTACCACCAACCTCTCGGAAGGACTTACGGACCCACATGTTTAACGTGATCGTACTCCGCATGAACACGGCGGCATTTGTGGTAGCGTGCAAATCTAGCGCGCAAACCACGGGGATACCGCACCCGAGATGGCCAACAGCACGTGGTGTTCCGAGGTGGTCACCCACCAAGTACTAACCGCGCCCGATGCTGCTTGACTTCGGTGATCTAACGAGAACCGGTGTTTTCAGCACGGTACGGCCGTTGGCCTTTAGTTGAAAAGTGTGTATGACTTTGTTCATTCTGTCTGTCTTCCGTTCGCACGATATGATTACGATATTATAAAGATTCGCATGACATTATAAAAATGATTTTATCAAAATTAAATGTTAGTCTCTTGTTGAGACGGTCTGTGGGACATATGCGAATGTAAGTGAATAATATCTCCCAATTAGTTTTGGATTGAACCCGGGTTGAAAAAATGAAATACATTGAACTCCATGGAACCTAATTTTTCCAACATTTTTAAGTCAATTAATAATTCACAAATTGTTTTGAAAATTTTAAGAAATGTTCAAGTTATTCTATAAAATATATAAAACAAATTTCAGCAAAATATACTTGGTAGTTTTTTAAATAAAAATTAAAATAATAATGTGCACCCATATTATAGGCAGAGATCACATGACCTACTTAAAAATTAAATATGCCATCCGTCTTGTGTCAAAATCGTGATTTTTAAAGTTCTTTTTAATTTATATTTAGTGTTGCATCCGTCCTAAAGTCACCTTAATATTGATTTTTTTTTCTATGCATCTATATACTGTGCCAACACAATTACAATATTTTGGAATTTAAATGATCATTAAACGTTTAGTAGTTTTACAACGAAGCCTAATTTTCACGTATGGAGAATCACACATCAAGCTGTAAAATGAGTTGCATAAGAATTTCTTCAACGCAAAATTATTTAGCTCGAGTCTGCAATATAGGTGATATGAATGAAGCATTGATTTTACATACAGAGGCAGACGATTTTTAGTATTGCGCTTTTCGATGAAGTTTTAAGCATGGAGTTAGAAAATACCTTTACCTCCATGGTTTTAAGTTTTACGTAAAATAAATCGTTATAGTACTGTGATATTTTTAAAAATATCGCCCCTAAATGAAAGGAATGGAAAAAAAAAGTTTTTGAATGAAATATTGATTGCTTTTATATAAAAAGGCACTCGATTTTACTTTCCCAGCAATACATGGTAATGCATAGGGAAAGTATTTGGAATCATGCCGAAAATTCCAACTCGAGTTTTTGACGGATCTACACGTTTTGGGACCTCTAGAATACAAACATACTATTTTTAGCGTGACGTCTGTATGTGTGACTGTGTATCTATCTGTGCAATGTATGTATCTACTCTAACTCAAACACTAATGAATCGAATTTCATAAAATTTGGTAGGTAAGTCCCTTGAGTGTGACCCTGGTACTGATTAGTTTTTGCTACGATTCAGAAAAAGAGAACCAGCTTTTTTTGTGAAATGGCCCTCAAAAATCTAATGAATCGACTCTAGTTAAAATACTAATTGACCAAATTTCACAAGATTGGTTAGATAAGTCACTTGTGGGATATTCTGGTGCTGATTAGATTTTGTTACGACTCGGAAATGAACAGCCTACCGTTTTTTACGAAATGGCCCCCCAAAATCTAAAAAAAAAAAGACTACGTATTCAAATGTATCTATTAAATATTCGTTTTATACGTAATTTTTGAGGAGGAAAAGAATAAGAACAACTGTAGAACTAATTGTTTTCGAGTTATTTGAGATCTTTCGCCTTTTTGTTATGCCGCCTTTGTAAAAATGTCCAATTACCAAATAAAAACGGAAATTGAAATAAAAATCCAAATGTAGTGTTATTTTGTGCAATTAAACTCAATTTAATAAAGTTTTAAAGAAATAAAGAAAAAATGAATTTGAGTCTGCAGGGAAAGTCATGTGCTGTCACCATCGCATATTTGTTGAAAGTGTTTCATAACGTGCTTTATGCATGATTGATATTTTTATTTATTTAACGATTTTTGCGGGTCGTTTGGCAAAAAAAAATTCAGTTTCATGTTTCCAAATCGTACCAAAATCTATTCAGCAGCTATGCAACTGACACGTTATTTATCTGCCGAATTTTGGGAAATTGAGTGGATTAGTTTTTTAGTTAGAGTGGATACAATATGACATTTGCGAGCAATTTCGTAATACAACGCAGGTTCTTTTATCTCGAATCGTACTAATATCACACAACGCTAGATTAACACACAAGTGATCTATAAAATTTTATGAAATTGGGTCTGTTAGTTATTGAGTTAGAGTGGATACATGTACGCACGCGCTCGCGCACATACCCACACACATACACACACCCGATGAAAAAAGAGGTCTTTAAAAGTTTCGATCTGTCAAAAATCGATTTGCGATTTTCGCCAAGATTCGAATACTTTTCCCTGTACATTACCATGTATTGTAGAGGAAGTAAAAATGTATGATAAAAATGACAAACATGTGAAATAAAATGGATAGCAAAGGTACTACTGACTATTATTTATTATTATTAATGTTATATCAAAAATTATTATTCTGCAAAAGGGATACTATTTATTTTGTAAATCATGAAATAATTCGCTCTAAACGATACTTAAGTAAGTTACGTAAGTTAAGTAAGTTAAGAAAGTAAACGATACGAGTAAGTCGTTTCTGAGATGATAAAGCTGTCGCCATTAGTAGAAAATATACAGGAACAGAAACGTAAAGCGATTGTTTCATACTTTATACGCTGATATTACCAGTAAGGCGTGGAGAGAAGAAGCCTTTAAAAGAGCCTGAGCTTCGGCAACCCATCTTTTTCAAATGGCATATTTCAGAGGAACATCAGAGATAGAAAGAAGTGTCTCACAGTCATATCCTATCATCGCTAGCAAATGATCTTCTCGGTATATTTATTTTAAGAATCCCGATCCGGACTATTTCTATTGTGGTGTTTTGTTCACTCTCTTTCAAGTTTTCATGCTCCCTAGTTTTTTCTTGTTTAACCGTCAGATGTGAACGCAGTAACAGGAGAAAAAGCGGCACACTTTATATTAAGAAGGATTATGTAAAATGTTCGACGCGGTAGAAGTTGGAGTGATTTTTGGGAGTAGTCATGACCAACTGTGTATTCTATGGGAATAAAAGAATCTGATGACTGATGACAGCACATGACTTTCACTGCAGACTAACAATCATTTCCTCTTTATTTTAATACTTCGTTAAATTGAGTTTAATTGCACTCAATAACACGCATAATTAGTTGAAATGACACTGAATTGACGCTTTTAATTCAGCTTTTATATATTTTATGCGATAATTTGAATATTTCCTAAAATTTTCGGAACCATTTGTGAATTTCAACTTCGTTTAAAAAACCTTTAAAAAATGAAGCCCCATAGGGTTCAATGTATTTCCACTTTTTCAACCTGGGTTCAATCCAAAGCTAATTGGGTGATGTTGTTGTGGTGAGGTGAAATTTACATAAATATATTACAACTTACCCATAGTACCCCCTCCCCGGTTGAACCTGTAACAGTATAGTAGGATCCGGAAGGATCAAAGTACATTGCGTTACACTGAAATAAACAGTGGATTTTATGGTCACTAACACATTTATTAAACGCATGAAATATTCAACATTGACAATAATAATAATATAATAAACACAGTTACATTACACTCAAATCTACCAAGCTTGACCTCGGGGTGTACGGGCTAATTAATAGATTGCTATTAATTTCACATTAATTTTAAATGCGAGTAATGCAGTGCGGGAAATTTTCACAGCTTAAATTGGCACTAACATTTAGATTATGTTAACACACAATTGAACACACTTCATGACAATACAATTGAATACCACACATCATGACAATACAATTGAACTTAAATATTGCGATACCTCCTCCAAGATGAGATGCCTAGTCATCCAGTATTTGATCTGTCATAAATCCTGATGAAGAGGTCTCGGTTATTCGATTAAAACACAGTTCGTAAGGATGCACGGTTTATGGAAGATGTCGCAGAATTCTGTATACCATCGCGGATTATCACGGAATCGATGATCACAGTTTGCAACACTCTCCTCCTCCCAATTATCGATTTGGTCCGGCGATTCCTATAGAACGGGGAACTAAGTACAGGTCGATGCCGATTGGGTCGCATTCCGCATGAACTTGACGGTGGCATTCCTCACACATGCCGAACCGATGAAGGTTGTAGCACTCAGCTGACGGGTGACGCGTACTGCATAGAGGCCCACGGTTGAAATCTCGTAAACATTCCGCTCATGTCGACTCGGTCGTGAGGGGAGATCAACACTGCTGTCGAGTGCCGTTCTTGCAGTTCACACAATTGTCGCGGCTTAAATGTAGTATAAGAGTCCAAAGGGTAGCCCACACTACGTCGTCTATTTTCAGAACTGTGTGGTACTGCGTATCACATATGGCGAAGTCCTCGCTGTCCCTATGACCGCCACGGCCCGATGAATGAAATTCTCGATCTGGTTCTACTCTAGCTTGATTTGGCTTAAAGCGGCCATAAAATTGGTTGGCTGAAAAGTTGCGCTGGAATACGAGCTACACCTGAGTGTACGTGGTTGCAAAAGGTAAAAAATACTTTGGTTCCGTGCTGTATGCATCTGGCTGCCGCTAGAGAGAAGCAGCTAACACCGTGCCTAAAACTGCATCAAAATACAGATCGGATCGGGCTTCGAAAACAAGTACAGATACACTTGGAAACCTACCCTCACGAAATCAGAATCGAATCAATTTTACATTTTAAAATCGAGTCCCTTCAGATTTTGAAACGAGGGGGGAGAACAAAAATGGAGTGGATGTCACCTCGTCTTCTCATTCGATATTTCACGATGTGCGAGAAAAGGGCGGTTCCATTTCGACTATTTTTACTGGTCTTCGAAGTGACGCTCATTTCTTATGCGTCCCAATAGAAAATGAAGTCCGGAGGGGTTCCCACAGCCGGGAGGTCCTAGTCCGGGCCTCGATGTGAACCATATTTGACAGGGGTTATAAATTTCCGGAGATTTGTTGTTTTACAATTTGGCATTTGTTACGAACTCTCTTATGGACATTTACAACCACTGCCATGGGCATTTAAACTATGGCGTTACTTCAGTCCCATCTTGTCTGTGAGGAGGCATCGCTTTAGAACATATACCATACACATTATATATCTTGAGCCATTGTTACTCCTGCCTCCATTCATTCCTGAGCTAACCCGTGCATGAAATATACGTGCACTTAAGTACAAAATATGTCTATGCATCATAACAGTTGTTCATTTATATTCCCCTATGTCTTACATACTGTCTGAACAACATACTAAAATTTAATTTTGATAAAGCCATTGTTATGGCAGTGATAGAGCGAACGGACAAACAGACAGAATGAACACAGTCATGAACATTTTTCAACTATGTTGGAAAGTGTTAAAATCGTTATTGTCAGAAATAAATTTAATCCATTACAATGTTTACTACACATACTTTTCCGTCCCCTACCTCCCGAAGCCAGACGTTGACTAAACTTTTATAGTACGGAGAGGTCTTAGACCGGCAGAAATAAAATAAAGTTATTTGGACTGTATTTCCAACGCAATATTAGATTTGCTCGAAAAGTTTTATTCCATCCTGCGACCGTCTTCATTTCATTTTATTGACTTCTGTGCAATAGTTTACTTTCCAAGGCTCCAATCTTTCGAAGCATTTATTCAGTTTACCCATTTTATTCGAAATGGATAAAAACAGTTCAAAGTTAAAATAAACTTTTAAAATCCAAATATAAATATGGATATCTACGTTATGTAAAACTTTACTTCTAGTAAAGTGTACAGCTAATCTTCTACAGAATAATCATACAAAATGTAAAAATACACTGTATACGTATGTGATAACACAAGCAGTGCTGTACATAGATTTATCCGCGACTGCCAAATATTTTTCACTTCAGATTTTTAAAGGTCTATATCTCTATATATTAAAAAAATGTGACGTGGACAGCATATGACTTCCCTTACATAATGCAATGAATTGATTTCTTTTACATTCAAAAAATAATATATAAGAACCACAATACTGTCTTTTTAACGTTGAATTGTACATTTTACGATTATCCGGATGACATTATGTAAAACTATTTAAAAGTACTTAATTTACTTAAGTTCCAGGCAACTCTAAATAAATAATTATCAATATTGATAGCATCCTCAATAAGCGATATAGTCCATATATTAAAATATTTTGACAATTAACTCTCATTTAGGCGGCCTTTTCATTAATTTAGTGGCATTTTTGCAATATCGAAGAAATTTTTGTCAATCTGAGGTGAAATATTGCCAAGTTGGCAATACTTTGCTACATTTTTCGCCAAGTTTGCCAAATGCATCAGCAAGTGTTACATACAAGCGGAGAGAAGAGCATTTCTTATATACTACAATGCATGCAAGTTTCATTAATGCATCAGTTTCACCAATTTGATGAATATTTATAAATTGGGTGATATTTTCGTCAATTTGGCAACATTTGAAAAGTTTCCAAATTGGAGATATTTCGAAAAATTCGTCACCAAAATTTTATCCAAAGGTTACGGATACAAAAGTAGAGTATTCGTATAGTACTCGTGGGTTCTTATATTCATTCCAAGTTATTGAATTTTTGTCAACGAGTCGTCATTTTCATTGATTTAGCGTCATTTTTATCAATTTGGCAACATTTTAAAAAGTCGCCAAGTTGGTGATATACCGCCAAAATTGTCGCCAAACGTTATGAATGGAGAAATAAGTTATTTTTGTAGCAGATAAACGACTATTGGCGTCTAACTACAAAAGTATTACCCAAAGCATCTTTTCGCATGAATGGAAAGAGCTATATCCACAATAATGATGCCACCAAATTATCGCATGATATTTTGGTAGCTACAAGTATATATTTTTCTATATGCTCATGACAAGATTGAGAAGATTATTTTCAGGCGAAGACCTTAATTAATTGATACATTCTTGCGCTTAGACAAAAGTTTTTTTTTTTAATCATTGCTTAATTCTAACTAGAAGTCCAGACATTCGAAAAGCTGAAATGAGAAATGCAAAAAATTGTATATGGAAATATTATTCCACGATTTACCATTTTAGGAACTGCTGCAAAATTCGAAATTTGCCTAATGATTTGAGTTCAAGTATTGCTAAAAAATTCACTAATCGAATGAATGCAGGCTTTTAATATTCTTAATGACGTCTATAATTCCTCTTAAAATGTGATAGCTACTGGATATAAAACATATGTGGTTTTCAGAGGAGACAACATAAACTTCAATACATTTTGTCGTCTTACGTTCACTCTAAGGGGGAGGGAATGATCGGCAAAATGGATAGATTCTCTTAAATTCGTAGTCAAATGAAACTGGCTAAATTACAAGTACTTGAATTCAAGTAATTAATTCTTATTTGAATTATCTTCTTATTGGAGTGGCAAACACCTGTAAATTTTGAAATTAATTATACTTTTATAATTTTTCTTTCAACACCCCTTTCTCCTTTTAAGCATAAAGTCCCACCACGCACTGCTCTATAATAAAGCGTTGTTTCTTCAGAGTTATAAATATAAGAACTACTGTAGTTCAGTAGTATAATTTATTCAAGAACTCGTAGCGACTATATAATCATTCCTTTCTTCGCCAGGAGCTTTTTAAAATAAGTTTGATTTATTTCTTTCTATTTGCACGACCAAACTTTCTTTTCATCTGCACAACCAACCAACCATTTGCAGCTATTTAACTGTCCAGTCAAATCTTCAGCATTCTCACTCAATGTCAATCCACCGATAGGAACATACGGGCTCTATTTTCAGCAAACCCTCTTCATCTTCATATTGTTTTCCACTACGTTTTCTTTTTTTGACTACGATTTTTATTGCATTTCCCATCCTTCCAAGACTTTTACTTTATTTCTTAGCAATTTCAAAACTTGAGCTTGATTATCTCAACACTTTTTTACGAGTTCTAATTGTTTTCTTCTGACATTTTCGTCTAACAATATATAACGTAGCAAAGACTTAAACAGAGGTTTGAAAATGATTTCTAACTATGATGGCCTCAGACATTGCATTGCTTAAGACCGACTGCTCTTTGTCCTTCCCCTTCTCGCCTCCAGAGTCCTTGAGGGTGGTGTACAGATCCTACCTCTCTAGCCCTCATCTTCCCTTCCTGGGGGCACAGAAATCCGAGGAACACGGCTGTGGGGCGACAAGAGACTCGGCTGCCTGTAAATCGGATTCTGCCAGGTGACATTGGGACGGACTGCGTCTATTCATGACTTAAGACTAAACAGTTAGGCGACTGGGGTCGAGTTTGGCGGGATCCTCTTCGGACCTCGTCCGTTGAATGATTCCGCTGACATGGTTGTGCCCTCGCTTCTTAAGATGTTCTAAGCTGTTCGGCTCTCATCCAAGTTCTCGAACCCTAGCGGGTCGAAAGAGTTTAATCTATCCTCTCCCCTTCAACGAGTTTCTAGGAAAAAAGAGATTTGTTGCAGCTGACCTGCTGATATTCCATGTTTGCATTTGGTGGTTATGCCCATCCTCAGAATAAGGGAACGTGCGGCAAGACCATTACAGAGGCATAACTGGGGAAAACTAGCTCCACGGAATGTAAACATTCCCTTCACTCATTTCCGGAAAAACACTATAATTCTGCGATTGCAAGCTTTAAACGAAGTGACAAATAAAAGGATTTGAAAACCATTGACTTATTTATTGAACATGCAGGTATTTGTTGTATTTTAGAAATCATGTTTTTCGAAAAGGAAATGGAACGAAATTGACACAGTTATTGTTAAACATTACTTTTTTTAGCGGAGTTGATTCACAGCATAATACTCCATTAACCGCAGAGGCAAAATGACTATGATGTAGTACATTGAAAATGTATTGCATTAATCATGATATTCTTTTAACCGGAATTCCATAAGACCGGTTTGACAGTATATTGAAATATTTTATGTAATATAAAAACGTCATTCTTGCGAAAACATTTCATTATTTCTCAATAAAGCGACGAACTTGCAGAATGCTCTGGAGCCTCGTCTTGCCTCTAACTTTCGTCTCTGTCGAGCACCAGACGGAGAAAACACCCATATAAGCAACCTTTCCTATAACATTCTTCCTAGGTTTGCCATTAATATTGCTTCTAGAGTTGCCATTAACGCTGTTCCCAAGGTTACCAAATGCAAACGTTTGAAGGGGGGTTTCCAGATTTGGCAATTTATCACCCATTTGACGACATGTGGAATTTTTTCCTGACAAGTCCCAAGAAACACCTCGAAATAACCGATATTCTACGAGATGCGATAAATTTTGAGATATTTCTATAGAGAGTCTATGAAATGAGTCATCACTCAGCTGGAGGGCAGTTGACGTGATAAGAGCTACATTGAACTGTGCTTTTTGTCAATGTTTTGAGAATAATAGCCAGTGTTTTGTGAAATGAACTGCGTTTTTCTTTCGACAATAGAATCTGTCGTTTTTTAAAATGAGTGGAGCATTTAAGTACCATTTTACTGTACATTGTTCCTGTTTAAGCTGCACTTGTGAATAAGCGTGTTAGTTATTTAGAAATATGGACTCATTGTTGCATCCTGAGCTCACACCAGATTCCAGAGGATACTTAGTAACATTATCTTTCATTCTGAATAAATACTTTCTTGTTTACCTAAAACTCTTTTAATTACGCTCTATTACAGTTTAATATTTCCTCATCTGTCTTATGGCAATCTTGTTTGGGGAAACACTACTACCACAAATATAAACAGGGTTCGCATTCTACAAAATAAGTATATATCGCTTCTTGAAAATTCCTTTGATTTGAATATTCATCACCATGATATTGCTCGCCACTAAGATGTTTTACTATCATTTAGCTTTGTTTATGTTTCAGCCTATTCATTATAATCAGCATTCTAGTATCTCTTCAGCTGATTTTCACGATCATAAATACAATACTCGGAATAGAAATCAATCGTTACCCCCTTTTTCTCGTACAAGCAGCTTATACCTAAATATCAATTCCACTGGCTCAAGATTATGCAATTCCTGTCCGCTCTTCTTCGTTCATTACTATTTCCTCCGTTGTGAAGGAGCGTCTACGCACCACGTCCACAAGACCTCCCAAAGTATCCCATGGCGAAGGGAAGGAGATTTGCAGCTTCACTTTTATGGAAGCTCCCCGAAGGGCGGATGTCTAACTTGACCTCGACATAACATCCTTGCCCGCTGGCGGGATTCGAACCCACAACTCGGCAATCCAGCGATCGGACGAAAACGTATGCCCCTGACCGCTAGACCACCGGATCGGCCCGCTCTTCTTAAAATCACTGAACCATGAAGATCTATTTAAGAAGTACTCAAAGATGTTTCTGTTAGAGGTCTGATTGACCTATTATTTATCTGCTTTGCTACTTGTAACCCTGCTAGTTCTTTCTTGTTTATTTTGTTATGGCTTTTGTTCTACCACTGATCATTGTTTTAATGCTAGCGTGTTACCAGTTTGGACTACTGCTATCTAAAACGCCCTTTTCCGAAGGTACTTTCTCCACTGTTATGTATTTACTTATAAGTAGAAATAGGATGTGTCGTGTATATTGGGTGGCAAAACAAAGTTTACTATTATTACTAAATAAATAATTTCCCACGCAAAATAATCAGTATTCGACAAATAAAACAATCTGAGTGTTAAATGCGCAACTAAGCGTGATTCTATAATCACACTTCGTAATGGAGAAAGACTGCGGTGATTTATGGAAAGATTGATGCATCGATGATTTCATTTTTAACATGGCGACACTTCTGTTGAATCGTTGGAGGAAATTCACCGAGGCATGCAGCTATCTCTACACCCCCGACTCATGCAATAAATCGCTCTTCATAAACTTGCGTATGCTCCAGATATTTAGAAGAGGAATCTTGATTAAGAAGATAACATTTTCATTGGAGTCTACTAATATTCTTTAGGGAGTATTCTTACGATATTCATTGTTTCAGCAACGTATTAGGACCTCCCCCCCATGGATGTAATTGTAAGGCGTCGAAACTTCTGCAGAGTACAATTCAACTATAAGAGTTTACGATTTCGTTCCAGTAGCTCAACGGCAGAGCGTCGACTGGTCAGCTCGGAGATCCAGGATTCGATTCCGGTTCGAACAGCAAGGCTCATTACAGTGGCGCCCGAACCAATCAACCCTGTAGGTTAGTGTAAAGATGTCGGAGGTTTGAAATTGACTCCAGTATGACGAGTACGGATTTAGTGGGCTTTGGATGGTGGAGCGCCGATTTCAAATTGAGAGGATAACGACCACGCCGGATAGTAACCTTTGAAAAAGAGTAGTAGCAGGAGGCTAACCTGAGGTAAAAATAGCAGGAAGTGGTCAGTTAGAGTGTCATTGCCCGCCAATCTGGCATTAGAGGGTGGAGAATGCAGAATCCACTTCGACGATAAGAATTTGCAATGTCGTCCTCGTTGCTCAATGGTAGAGCTTCGGCGGGGCAGTTCGGAGATTCAGGGTTCGATCTCCCGGTTGGGGCAGCACGGCTCTATAGAAGTTACACTGATAATTCCCTGTCCGGTAGGGGTAGAATGGCAAATTCAGATAGTACTCAAATATACGTTAAAATAGAATATGTAAAAAGAAATCAGTCAAATTACAGAAATTCTTCTGCTCGACCCATCCGTTGGCAGATTCAAATTTTGTATTCCATTTCTACGAAATTAATTTGAATACTGTACATTCACACACCGCAACTATTTTATAAATAAAAATGCAATATATATATTTTTATATAATTGAGCGTGTACTCCATACACTTTCACAAAAAATAATGTATTCAATTTAAGTTATTAAATTATTCATGGAACATGATTTGCATTTTACAAGCAAACACTCAGAGATGCAAATGTTTGAATTGTCCTCAAACATTCTGCTTATTCGACTCTTTTTAAAACATGAGTTTGTTGAAAAAAAAGTAACATCACGCATTTTACAAAAATGTTTTTACACATTTTTAGGATTCGTATTCGAAAAATGGAGATTCGAAGAATAATTTTTAATGTAGATTCGATTATGTTATTATTTCTTCTGATTTCCCTCTTTGCATTCATTTTATATTTTATACTCTTATAAAAAGTTCTGTGTTGTGCAAATCTGAAGAAGCAAAAAAAAATTACACAGAATGTATATTTATGAGATATTATTTTTAAATTGAACCAAGCTCGTCTCAAAATATAACTATAGAATCTTATTACTATTGCGTTTCTCTCAAAAAAGCAATTTCAAAATTTCATTTTAGTTTTAAGATGCGTAAGTTTCTGAGAAATTTTTTTGGTAAGATTTGTTTTTCGTCTTTATTACTTTCCCTGTAATACATGGTGATGTATAGGGAAAGTATTGAAATTATGCCGAAAGCCGCAACTCGAGTTTTCGACGCATTTATACGTTTTGGGAACTCTAGAATACGACAAAATTATTTTTTGCGTGACGTGAGTGTATCTGCCTGTTTGTGCAATGTATATATGTATCCACTTTTACTCAAAAACTAATGAACCAGATTTCATAAAATTGGGTAGATAAGTTCCTTGTAGATGACCTGATAAAATTCTGATATAATTCGGGATAAAAAAACTGAGTTTTCCTGCAAAAAGACCCTCAAAAATTGTCTGTAATTACTGTAGCTGTACAACTAATTGATCAAATTTTACAAAATTACGTAGATAAGTCACTTGTGAGTTACCCTGGTGCTAATTAGATTTTAGAACGATTCGGAAAAAAACTGCCTTATTTTTCAAATTGGCCCGCAAAAATCGTCAAAATCCAAAATAAAAGAACTGCGCATGCTAAAAAATGTCCATTAAATGCTTTTTTATGTAATTTTGGACGATAAAAAGAATAAGATCAACCCAATTACTCTAGGATTAACCGTTCTCGAGATACTTTAGTTTTTTAAATTTACGCCAGTCCAGTTACCCAATGAGAAAGAAAATTGCATTAAAATGCACACTCAGTCTAATTTTAAATAATTATGGATTGTATTTTGTGCAACTAAACTCAATATAATAAATTATTTAGAAATAAAGAGACCGTGAATATGAGTTTGCAGGGAAAGTAATCTACTGCCAACATCGGATTTTTTATAATTCAGCGTGTACTTCATCCAATTTCACATGTCACAAAAAGCAATTTATTCAATTTACCTTATTACAATATTCATCGAACATAATTTGCATTTCACAAGCAAGCACTCAGAATTGTAAATATCCGGATTGCCCCTGAACATCATTCTCAAATCTGCTTACCTTGTTTCATTTCACTCTTTTTAAAACATGAGAATGTTGAAAAAAATATAACATCAAGCATTTTACAAAAATGCTTTTAAACAGTTTTAAAATTCATATTCTAAAAATGGAAATTCAGAGAATAATTTTTAATGTAAATTTGAAAGAGTTATTTCTTCTCGCTTTCTCTCTTTGCATTCATTTTATATTTTACAGTCTTATAAAAGTTCTGTGTTGTGCGATTCTTAGGAACAAATATTTTTTTATACAGGATGTATATTTATAAGAGATTATTTTTTAATTGAACCAAGCTGGTCTTGAAATACCACTATAGAATTTTTAATAAAATTGCGTTCCTCTCAAAAAGAAAAAAGTAAAACTTCATTTTACTTTTGAGATGTGAAAGTTTCTGAGAATTTTTTAAAGCAAGATTTAAAAACGATTCGTATTCATTCTCACTGTGGACTACTTATATTCAGCAAACGTCTATTTGGACAGTTTATTGTAAAAAAACTGCATTTAATACATATTTTGTTTTAAATCGATTTTTAAAGAAAGGGATTTGTATTTTTGCATGATGCTCACTCTATCAATGCTGACAAACACATTCGCAATCTATGTGTTTACCAAAAAGTTTTTGAAGCATCTTTTTGTTAGAATCTACTGTAAATAGGGCTTAGACGATGACTGATTGAAATTCAATATCAAATTATTCAATATCGATATTTAATATCGAATCGAATATAATATCGATATAAGATATTCAATAACGATAAAGACTCAATTTCAAAGGAAGCAGAGGGTAGGATAGAGATTAAAACTCCATTTCAAAGGAAGCTGGGCAAATATTATCATTTTCCTTTAAATATCTATTTTTAAAGGAAGTTCAAATTCTAGAAACTAATAAATCCAATTTTTCAAAATTTCGTAGATAAGTCACGTTTCGTAGATTACCCTGGTGCTGATTAGATTTTGGTACAATTCGGAAAAAAATAACATTTTTTTTTCTAGAAATAGTGTGCTAAAATCGTCAAAATCTAAAATAAAAGACTACGCGTGCTCAAATATGTTAATTAAATGATACGTAATGCGTAACAATAAAAAGAATAAGACACACCTCATTACACTAAGACTAGCCGTTCTCGAGATATTTACATTTTTTTCGCATTTTCGCTATGCCACCTTTAAAAATAAATCCTGTTACCCAATGAGAACGATAATACCCATTCAGTGTCCTTTAAAATAATTATGGGTGTTATTTTGTGCCATTAAATCCAATATAATGAATTACTGAAAAAATAAAGAGAAAGTGAGAGTATGAGTTTGCAGGGAAAGTCATGTGTTGCTCATATCAGATTTTTACTTTCGCTACAATACATGGTAATGTATAGGGAATGTATATGGTTATATATATGAAACTCGCAATTCGAGTTCACCATGGATCTATACATTTTTAGATCTCTAGAACACGAAGAAACTATTTTTGGCATGACTTGTGTGTGTGTGTGGGTGCGCGAGCGCGCCCGCACTGTAGAGATCCTCTCTAACTCAAAAACTAATTTATCAAGTTTCCTCAAATTTGGTAGATACCTTGGTATTGATTCGATTTCGATGCGATTAGGGATAAAAGAGCCTGCTTTTGTTTTGCGAAATGGCCAGAAAAAATTGCTTGTACCCACTCTAACAGAAAAACTATAAACCAAATTTCACAAAATTTGATAAATGAATCACTTGTAGTTAACCTGGAGTTGATTAGATTTTGATACAATTTGAAAACAAATAACCTGCCTTTTTTTGCAAAATGGCCCACAAAAATCGTTACATAAGAAAATAACAAATACATATATTCAAATATATTAATTAAGCGCTTCTTTTATACTTAATTTTTGACGATGAAAAGTATAATGTTAATCCGATTTGTTCTAGAATTAACCGTATTCCAGATAGTTTAGTTTTTTCAATCCACTCAAGAACTAATTGACCCACTTCCTCAAATTTAATAAATAAGTCACTCGTGAGATACCTTGGTGCTGATAAGATTTCGGTACAATCAGGAAAAACCTTGCATTTTTTTTTTAGAAACGGCTTACCAAAATCTAAAATAAAAGACTTCGTATGTTTAAATGTATTAATTAGATGTCCGTTGTATACGTAATTTTTGACGACGAAAAATGTATAAAACCCACCCCATTACTCTAGGATTAATCTACTTGCTACACTACCTTTGAAAAAATTGCAAAGAACACCTCGACGATAAGAGCTTGCAATTTCGTCCCAGTAGTTCAAAGGTAGAACGTCAGCAGGCCAGTTTGGAGATCCAGGGTTCGATTCCCGGTTGGAGCAACAAGGCTCTTTACAATGGCGCACAAACAAATCAATCCTGAAGGTTAGTACAAAGATGTAGAATACTGAAAATGATCCCTGTACGAATTCAGTGAACTCTGAAAGATTGAGTGCCGAATTTAAATAGAATAGTAGTAGCAGGACGCTAACCTGAGGCAGAAATAGCAAGAAGTGATCTGTCTGATTGTCAGTGGCCTGTCAATCTGACATTAGAAGGTGGAGAATACAAAGTCCACTTCGACTATAAGAGCTTGACATTTCTTCCCAGTAGTTCAACGGAAGTACGTAGGCTGGCCAGTTCGGAGATCCAGGGTTTCAATTCCCGGTTGAGGCAGAAAGGATCTTTACAAAATGTCTAGTTTCAAAATGAAAAAGAAAATTGAAATAAAAGTGCAAATTCAGCGTTGTTTCAAATAATATTGATGCGTGATATAGTGTGCCATTAAACTCAATTGAATGACTTATTAAACAAATAAAGATAAAATTAATTTAAACAAGTAGGAAAAATCACAAGTGTCCACATTAGATTGTTTGCATTGTACGTGTTCTGGAATACGATGTTAGTCTTATTTTTATAAAAGAAAACATGGATAATTTGAAATTCATGAAGATCTTCGAGCCTATTTCATTGTCCATAGCTTTTATTTTATCCCTCCATTTTCAGAATATCCATGCGCATTAGGATAAAAATCCGCATTTGATAAATGACTGCTTTTAAAAATGTTATTCGGAATTCGAAACAAATAAAGATCAACCATCTTCTGCTTACGAAATAAAACATATTTGACAAGAAATGCATAATATCTATATAAATCTTGATTTATATCAATGCATATACACGCTGTATTAATTTTGTTCTAGATGGAAATTTTACTAGTTCTGTTCTGTTCTAATTTTATTCTGAGTTTAGCATCACTATAAAAGGACGGGTGCACAAGAAAAGTTTATATAAGAACTTTATATAAGAAAATATTATATAAGAACTGTCAACCACACTTAAACTGTCCAAGTTTGCTCTTAAAATATCCAAATTTCTGGATAACTTACGTTTATTCACAAGCATAAAGTAAACAGGAACACTATACACTCAAACAGTCCTTAAATACTCCACTCATTTCACAGAATGTTGGCGAAAGTTATTTCACAAAATAGCAGCTACTATTCTAGAAACATTGACAAAAATCACAGTCCACTGTAGCTAATATATTATGAACTTGTCAACTCAACTGCAACGAAAGGGTGTGTCCATTTTATAGTTTACCCAAAGAAACTTCTGGAAACCTTTATATATCAAAGAGTAATCGTTCTATCGAGAAGTTTGTGGAAACTTCGGGAAATCCTGGAAACCCTGGGCTCACGCCATTCTCACGTCATGCTGACGTCATGCACTGTATTTTCTTCGCCTGGCCTTCGAGGCAAACGAAAGAGGAGACGCCAAACAGAAGACTGCGCGTTCGTGACAATACCACTCTTTAAAAAAATGAAAAAGTTTTAACACTTTTTTAAATAAATAGTGCTTAGAACCGAAAGTAATTTGATTCTAAGTTGAAGATAACAGTCATTAGGTTCTGCGCCTTGGCCGAGATTCAGCATTTTAGGGACTTTGGGGGGGGGGGGGATTCTGAAAATCGTAACTCTCCTTTTTGTACACTTCGAGGAAAAAGTCGGAAATCTGTATGTATAAGGTTCAGTCCAGTTAATTTTACCTCATATTTCTTTCCTTTTTTAAAGTCAGAGAGGAGAAAGAATAAAAAATCTGAAAGCTTCTTTTACTTTCCCGAGAGTACATGGAAATCTATAGGAAAAATATTGGAATCGTATCGAAAATCGCAACTCGGTTATTTCGACGGATCTACACGGTTTGGGAGACGAAAAACTATATGTAGCGATACACATGAGTATGTTCTTTGTCTGTATATCTGTATGTGTTTGACTGTACACTGCATGCATCCTCCCATCCAGCGAATGAATGGAAACCAAAATCAAATTTAAAGTGCAGATTCACTATTATTTCTGATAATTAGGTGTGTTATTTTATACAATTAAACTCAATTTAAATAAATAAACAGAAAAAGAAAATAAGACTGTAGTGAAAGTCACACGATGCCCTTTTCGATTCTTTGCTTTAAGTTTTTACTGTCCTTGCAATACATGATATATGGCGCATAACAAAGGCAAAACAAATTGAAAATATCAACGGTAGCTCCAGTTAAATGATTCGATTTGTTTTCAGGCTCATGCATATCGTCGTGAGTATTCTATTACTTATTATCATTTTATTCTAAATCTACTTTTTCTTGATTTTAATGTATGTCCTAAACTTCTCCACTTTCATTCCGAAGAATTGCATACCACGATTGGCCGGATCTATAAGAAGGGCAGACTTTAGAATGACGCATCTGACATTCTGCCCAGTTCGCGCGTGTTCCGATCTTCTATAGAAGGTAACATCTGGAGTATAGCTTGCAATCTTGTGAGTATATATATTGTGTCGTAGATTGACCATCGTAGGTTCAGATTGCAGGTCAGTTTAGTAATGAGTTATCTTTGAATTTCATTGTAGATTAGTATATCTCGGATAGAATTTGTAATGCTACTTCGTAAATAATTTGTATAAAGATTTGTAATATATATGTGTTTTGAGTTCCCAGCGAAGCTAGCTGTCAGTCAAGTTGTTTATTTGTTAAACGTCGTGATTCCTTCGTCGAATTCTGGTCTTTAGGTTATTGGAAGTTTAATTTAGAGTGAAGTAAATTGTGGCGGTTCATACAAAAGTCATGATCTTGAATCGAAGTGGAATAGTACTTTATACTGTTTATAAGCTTTCAGAACGCAACAAATCACTATCTAACTGTGTACTCCCAGATTTCATCTGGACACCCCCACCCAGTTTGGTGAAGACACATTTATTTAACTACGTTTTCATCAATTAAAAATCTGCATATTCAATCCATCATCGAAACCGCACGTGCATTGCATTGTCACTTAAAGGGACTAACACTGCAACTCAGTGTGGTTATTGAATGGAAGATGTACCATTTTGTTTTGAGATTTTTTCCCACATATCTAGCATTTTTACTTTTAGTACTATGTAATACAAGTATTATTTTCACGAAACTTTTCGAACTCGAGATTTGGTGCCAATTAAGATAGCCTGAATACGTTATGACTATTTCTTGTCTATTTATCTGTCTGTTTTAATTAGGGAGATTTTCTTTGCCGTTATTTTAATAAAGTTTTTAAAATGCAACGGGGCTGCATTGTGTCACTCAACGGCTACGCAAGAAATCCCCGATTATTCCCTCGGGTCAGTAAAATTCTTTTGACTCAATTATGTAGCGGAAGATCAGCAATCTAAAGATTCCGAGTTCGAACCTATCCCCCACCATCGGGGATCTGCGGTCCCCACAAAGATTTTAATTTATTTTATTTTTCGTGTTCCTTTTTATACTGTTACAATAGTAATCGTGTAATTGGATGGTTTCTTTGAACTGTAAAGTAAATATCTAAGTGCTTGATTATAGCATCTGCTTAGTTTGTGTGATTGGATTGTGACGTTGCTTGATGACTAGTAGTTTCTTAACGCGGATTTATCAAACTATTTTTTATAAGTATTGTATAGATAAAGCAATTTTATATATGCAATAGATACTATAGTAAGGTATAGATAAGATGAATTCTATATTTTTAACTTTTAAAATAAACATTATTTACTACACATATTATTATTACAATTTAACTTACATTCATTTTATATATACTCTTAAGGCGGAGAAAATGCACGTCTGAGACCGGGACTTTATGTTGTCCCAAAAATCATATATCTGACATAATATACACTCTTTTGCAAAAATTACGAAGCACCATGAAGAATGTGATTGTTTTTATTGATATTAAATAAGAGTACAGGTCATTCACAGGTAATGAAATGATTACAAAATCAAGGCCGCAGGCTTTAATGCGTCCGATAGCACTACAGCGCTCACTATCTGTCATTCGTCTTCTTTCCGTCTTGAAAATACGAATATCATCAAAAATAATCCTACAAAAGTTATAAACATTTCTTATCAGCTTTTAAATGCCCCTCCTCAAACCCTTGAGATTACTGGCGTCTTCAACGACAGCCTAATTAACACATATCCGGACAGTCCATTGTGATTGGCTGTAACATACGATATTTTCATTCTACCATCTACATCCTCAGCGATTTTCAGCCACTCAAATTCGAATACGCTTTCGAAAAATGGAAATTTGCATTGCATGCTTGTGTCAACTCGATTTTCGATTGTTAACTCGATCTTCTTTTCTTTCTTTGAGTGGTACCAAACCCGGTACCAAATTGTTAAACCGGTATTTTGTTGATAAATAAAGAAGTGCCTTCACGGCATCCAATTTATTAGATACGAAATTAGTATACTGGTATATTTTTGCAATTGTAAATTAACAACTTACAGAGTAAGTCTTACCAAGCAGACACTTACCTCTGCAACCACTAGTACAATTCAGGATAATCCCTATCGGATAATCCCTATCAGGATAATCCCCCTGTGAAACACAGGATGGCCAGCCGTTCGAATCTAAATGATTTAATGACCACACACTGGGAAACAGAGTGGAGAACATGACACCCACTTAACACAGAATAGTTAATTTTATTTGACAATAATTTGATAATATACCTTAAATGTATTTTTTCCATTCAATAACAATACTTGTAAATTTTCCTTTCGATATAAATGTATAAGATAACATAATATAATTATTTGCCATTTAGGCCTTTCCAATCACTTAGCATGAATCTTTGAATTCTATTTAATTTTCAGTTAAACATCATTATATAGAATAATTATGTCTTTAATAAAATTTCAACCAGAAGGATTCTTAAATTATATTTTTGCAACCAGTCCGGGAATCACATTGTTGAAAGTTACTTCCGATCTTATTTGAAGATCGGTTTCCTTCAGAGTTATAAATAGAAAAGACTCATTGCAGTGTCAACTTCAATTCAGGCACCAACTCCATATTATTTGATCGTCAGCATCAGCATAAACCTGCGATACTCCTCGTTCACATCAGCCTAGGAGGCTAAAATTCCGGATTTCACATTCGAATAAAATTTACCACGCCAGATTGTGGACCAACCGCTTCGCCTCACCTAGTAGCATAGCATAATTAACATATAAGATATAGGCTTTCGAACATAAATCTAAGCGTTAGCCTTAATCCTCTGTCTTCGCATATTCGGGACAGACGCTCATGCGGACTGCTTCATAACCCCGAAGATTATTCCAGAAAAAGCCCCAAACCTATTGTTACAATTGCTAATATCTGTCCAGGCGATCCAATCGGAAGGGTCTCCTCACACCCGCATACATGGCGTTTCGCTTCTTCTGCATTCGCACGTCAGAACCAGACAAGGTCAGCGCCAAAGGAATCAACTTAGGTAAGAAAACAAGCTCTCGCCGAACAGAAATGCAGAATCCCTTGTATCTCTATGTGAACAAGACATTATTCGACAAAATGTCGATACGACACTTGCTTAACTTTTGGAAGTATATGAAGTATAATTGGTGTATATGAAAAGATCAGGAACTATTCGAAATCTGAGATGTTCATCGCATTCATCTGTATGGTAGAAATATCCTTATTGCGGTAAAAAAAATATTTATTTCAGGTATTTGGTTCGATTGCAGTATTTAATTAATTTGAGTTCGAAACCGTAACAGTGCGTACGCAGTCATCCGTCCGACGGATAATCCACCTGTTTTCAGAGCCTGGTATCAGCCAATAAATAAACAAATTGAAATGCAAAACTTTAAAAAAAAATCTGATGTGAGCAGCACAGGACTTTCCCTGCAGGCTCAAATTCACCTTATCTTTATTTCTTCAATAATTCGTTAAATTGAGTTAAATGGCACAAAAAAACAGCCATAATTACTTTAACTAACACTGAAATGGCACTTTTCATTCAATTTTCGTTTTCAATGAGTAACTGGAATTATTTTCAAAAGTGAAGTTGCGAAAATGCGAATAAACAAAAGTAACTCAAGAATGGATAGTCCTAGCGTAATGGAGTGGGTCTAATTCCTTTCATCGTCAAAATTGACGAATAAAATAAGCATTAAATGGATATATTTGAGCATAGGCAGTCTTTAATTTTCAGATTAAACGAATTTTGCGGGCCATTTTGCAAAAAAAGTCAGGTTCTTTTTTACTGAATCGTACCAAAATCTAATCAGCCCCAGATTAATTTACACATGATTTATCTATCCTATTTTGTGAAATTGGGTCTATTAGTTTTTCAACTAGAGTGGACACAAGCAATTTTGCGGGTCTTTTTGCAGAAAAAGGTGAGCTGTTTTATCCCGAATCTCACCGAAACCTAATCAGCCCCAGGGTCATACAAAAGTAACTTACCTACTGAATTTTATAAAATTGGGTCTATTAGTTTTTGAATTAGGGTGGATACATACATTGCACACACAGACAAACGCCACGCTAAAAATAGTATTTTCGTATTCTAGAGGTCTCAAAACTCGAGTTGAAATTTCTGGCATTGTTCCAATACCTCCTTGTATATTAGCATGTATTGCAAAGAAAGAAATTGAGACATTTTGTTTCTCAAAATTATACATTAATTAAATTATTATTTGACGTTATTAAAATTATTGTTCAGATTTCATTTACTCTCATTATATTCATAGCCTCTGGAATCGTGGATATTCAATCAGGATGCAAGAATGAGTTCAAATTTCTGAATAACTAACACGTTTATTCACAAGAACAGCGTAAACAGGAGCACTATGCAGTAAAACAACACTTAAATGCTTTACTCATTTTACAAAATAACTAATATTATTCCCGAAATATTAACAAAAGTTGTTTCACATAACAGTTGCTACTATTCTCGAAACAGTGACAAGAAATCGCAGTTCGATGTAACTCACGTCACGCCAACTGCTCTCCGACCCAGTGATGATTCCTATTTATTGACTTTACATATTCTGGAAATATCTCATATCATGTAGGATAATAGTCATGTTGGAGTGCTTTTAGAACCTTCGGGAAGTCGCCAAATCTGGCAACCCCTGAACGATATCAAGGGAAATAATGCCTTTCCTGGTAAAGTGTTTCGTCTCCATGTGGTCAAAAAACGCCAGAAGAAAGGGAATACTACTCGTTATTAATTTGACGCTATTAATTTATTTATTATCAATCACTGCGTTTTCCAAATAAATTTTTTGGAGCTGGTTGTATTAACAGACTGAATTTTTGATCAACTATAGAGTCAAATTCAAAATAAAAATATAAGGCCTTGTGGGAACAAGCAAAATGGAAGTTAGGCTTTTATCTTATTTCTCATCAAAATATCTATATCTTATCTTCGCCGTAAATTGCTCGTATTAGTGGACTCATTATTATTGTAGTACATTGCATTGTTGCCGCTATTAACTCTCCATTTATTTATCTTTTGCGTGAGTTCTGTAAAGGAATATTAATTAATATAGTACTAAATGGATCACAACCATTTTAACTTTAACAATAAAACATTTATTAAAAACATAAATACTTAACTATTCAATTACAACAATTAATCATGTTATTTCGGCGGAGGGACCTAGTGAGACCACTCGAATTGCCTAAAATATGTATTAGACCTAGTTTTTCAATAGGCACATACCTTCAAGCCTGTCGTGGACTTTGTTAGCAGGACGTACTTAATGTCGTGTTTATTACTAGCATTAACTCGTAGTGTAATGCATCGCCACGTAACTTCGTCGATCATATTGCACTGCTGACTCAACACTCCACTTATGTCATTCTCGTAGTCATATCTGTATTCGCCAAGTCATATCGTTCCAGTAATAATGCCGAACTCGTATTCTTTAGTATCGTTGTTATATTATAATGTCGCATCAGTATCTTAGTATGAGAACAAGTGTCGTTCTTTTGTCACAGGTTGCGACTCTCTTTTCCTCGGGTGTTACTTCCCCTTTTCCTTTCATTTGCAGCATTTAGCATGACGCAACAAGCACCTTTTCCATTGGTTAATCTTTTATTCAATGTCGCTATTTCACATTCTCGTAAGGTCGCTATTTCACATTTGCTATTTCACAATGTCGCTATTTCACATTCTCGTAAGGTCCGGCCGTCCAAACAGTTACCTTACACCTTTCTGGTAGGTCGGACGGTCTGGGTCTCAACAACATTCTCGTAAGGATAGCCAACGGCCCTACCGTGCAGGAAACATCGGTTCTCGTTAGATCACCGAAGTCAAGCAGCATCGGGCGCGGTTAGTACTTGGGCGGGGGACCACCCGGGAACACCGCGTGCTGTTGGCGCATTTCGGGAGCGGTAGCCCGGTGGTTTGCACGCTGCCACAACTGTCGCCGTGTTAGTGCGGAGTACGATCACGTTAAACATGTGGGTCCGTAAGTCCTTCCGAGAGATTGGTGGTAGGGGAAGAAGGGTACGGGCCCGGTGGATGCCTCCCCCACTGGGTTCCGGTCTAAATTGGGTGGCACTTCCCGACCGTCCAAAGAGTTACCTCACACCTTTCTGGTAGGTCGGGCGGTCTGGGTCTCAACAACAACAACATTCCCGTAAGGGTCCGCTCGGTCCCTTCTGTCTTGACACTCCTTGTTTATGGTTTTATCTGACCTCTGGGTTCACATGCTGTGAAACCTGGCGTCATCTAGACTGGAAGTATTGTTTGCCGTTTCAGACACAATAAATATTGTACATAAAACTGTCTCATCAAAGTGTGAGATCTATTTCTGGTCTCACAATCATCATGGAAGATAAAGGGTTGTTTTTGTCTTTGCTTTCCCTATCATCTGAAGACTTCTTTGGAAGCGGTCGTTATCTTCAATTTCGCTACGAGTTCCTTTAACCTTATCTACAATTTTTACATCCCAATCATCTGCATGAATGTCGAACTCTATGATTGAAATCAATTGTCTCTTTTTTGACTCGGCCTTGCATCTCCCCAACTCTCGCTTCTGTTTCCACATTCATTTCTTCCCCATGGGCCCATTATCTGCTGAGCTTGTGCGAGGAAATTGTTACTGACCGGAGATACGTTGGGTGTAACTGCTTAAGGTCTTAGGGGTCACCTGACCTTTTGATGTGTGTGGGCATTCTTTATGGCCCCACTATAAATCAGAAAGAATTTGACGGCAAATCTGGGCGTGTTTCATCACACTAGTGATAGGCGTGTTTCATTACACTAGTTTTATCACACATTTTGAACTATTCTGTTCGTGTAAACAGTATTAAACTAATTTGCACAAACACAAACAAATGTAATCTATGTAAAAATAAACATTCATTTAAAATTTAATAAGTTCAAATCAAAAGTTTAAATATCGATGTATGAGAAAGTCAAGTGGATCCTTATATTCTTATTTTTTCTGAATTTGAACAACACATCTGTCTAATGTTACCTTCATCTCGATTTGAACTCAGCTAGAAGTGACGTCATAGTATTAAATTATTTACGTCTTTATCAGTGATCTAAGGATTTTATATCTTCCCGTCTAATGCTTCTTCTTTGATTACAAAAAATAAACAGTCTATAAATTATGAGATCTTATACGAAACTTTGCTGCAACGCTATAAATGTCATCCTAGATTCCACTTAGCGGCCACTTCAATTTATGACTCTGACGTCATTCAATTTGGCCAAGACACACACCTTCATACATTGCGGTTAAACGTGAGTTCAACAACTCTCATCCAAAATAATTTCTCATCCGTTCGATCATATTTTTTACTCTGCTGATATAATATGGGGATAAAAATAAATCTTGAAGGATAATTAATGAAGGGGCTCCAGTTTGTGTCAAGCTCATTTCCATGATGAACGCCGAACTTCTGAAAAAATTATTGTAGACGGGATTCTTGTTGATAAATATGAAAAATTGAAAATACCCATAAAAATAAAATAAATTCCTCTTTTCTAATTAATTTTAATAAAATACATGCAATGTATAAGAAAATTACTGAAATGGTGTCGAAAATGGGTGTGAGTTTTAGAATGATTTACACGAGTCAATCACCTTGCTGCCCCAACCGGAAATCAAATCATGGATACTGTCCAGACGGCACTCTACCGTTGAGCTATTAGGACGAAAATGCAAACTCTTATTGTCTAAGTAGTCTATGCATTCTACACCCTCTAATTCCAGATTGGCGTGTAACCGACAATCTGACGCATATTGGTCAAGGGGGATAGCGTTAGGTCCAATTTATTTTATTTCTTTCACTCGAGCAAAGCAGATGCGAAGAAGATGTATAAGTACGGGATATATAATTATAAATACAATCGTATCCAAAATGAATAAGTACAGGGTGCATCTTTGGGGATTCAGTTGCAATTTCCTAACTTACTCTGTCGGGCGACGTTAGATGGCACTGCTATTGTATGTTTGTTTTTCCAAAGTGAACTGACGTGTCCCGATTCGCCCTCCCCTCAAGCTCACAATCCTAGAGAACAAACAATTGCTTAAGCTCGGGAATTAATGCCAGCCCAGTCTTTGCTTTTAAACATCATGCCGAAGCAGCAAACAAGAACTAAATTGCGGCTTGCATATAGTGTATATAGATTAAACTTTAACTTTTATTAACTTGTAGCTTTTTAAACTTCTTTTAACTTTAAATTCCTTCATATAACTATATTTTCTGTACTACACGTGTAATTTAATAATTGTTATAAATTCTTAATTTAAACTTAAATCTTAAATTCTTAACCCGTAATATTAATTGTGTTTGTAAATAAATTGTTTGTAAATATTGTCGCGATATTAATGAAAAACGACACTTTCGTTTGTCTCATCATCACGAGAGAACAGCTGATCCAAATTTAATGAAATTTTGTGGGTAACTTTGAAATAGCCAACATAAATTTAGTCCAAGTGTCGAGTTTCTAAGACCAGGAGTTGTCGAGATATTAATAGAAAACGAAACTTTTTCTTGGGAGTTCAACTCTCCAACTCCATGATTCCCATCGAAAAAGGTTGCAAATCATTAGTTTAAAACATAAAGGTTAATTAAATCTTTGAGTTTTGTGATAGTTTATTGAACGTATTAGTCATTTTTGAGAATCGCAGGTTTGAAATATGATTTTAAATGGAAACTCTATCGGCATGGTTTATTTTTCACTGACTTACTTACTCAAGAACGAAAAATATTAAGAAATCAAAATGGTTATTTAATTATCAGCATTTTATGAGGAAGATTCTTTCTTCTATCATGAGCGATTACCCGGCATTGCTCGGGATTTACGATGCAAAACGCTGATAAAAACTACATTGGAACATATAGGGCCGTGAATTTTATACAGTGTGTTTTCACTGTGAAAGATGTAATTTCATTGCATTATGTAAGAAAAAAAATCATTGCATTATATAAGTCATAGCTGCTTCCGGCGTGCCAATATGTTTCGGTGGCCTATATGTGCGGTGGCCTATGTATTCACAGCCCTATATGTCCCGGTGTAATTTTTATCAGAATTTTGCATCGTAAATCATGGGCAACGCCGAGTAATCGCTGCTAGTCTACTATAAGAATAACCCATTTTTTTACTGGAACACTAGTAAATTCATTGCATTATACAAGGAAAGTCATGTGTTGCCCACATCAGATTTTTTAGCGTTGTTTAGAATGGGATCTGCGTATATTATCCTTTGAGTTCAACCTCATGTGTGATTCAATTTTTTTTTCTATTTTACATTGCGACATTGCGATGTAGGGGGGAGGGGATATTGAAACATTATTATTTCTGTCGTCATTTATTTCTGTCAGAATGAAGGCATAAAGATGATAACTAACTTAATTTCGAAACAGAATCTTTAATTGTGGCCGAGGCATCTTCTATTATTAGCCGATGTTTATTCATGTTTCCATGAGTTTCCGATACTGGGTTTGATTTCCTTATTTGTTACTGCTGTTTCGCTTTTTCAGCCAAGTTGAAAAGCGGCTTTCTCTTATTACTTTCCCAATAATACCGTAAAGTATAAGGGAAGTGTTGGAATCGTGTCGAAAATCGCAAGTTGTGTTTTCGATAGAGGGCGTTTCGACGTCCATGGGGAACGTTTTCCATGGGGGACGTTCTGGCACCTTTAGAACGCCATAAAACTATTTTTAGCATGTCGTCTGTACGTGACTGTCTGTGTAATATATGTTTCTACTCTCAAGCTCAAATGTTAATGGACCCAATTTCGTAAAATTTTATAGATAAGTCACTTGTGGGTGACCTTGGCGATGATTAGATTTGGGTACAATTCGAGATAAATGAACCAGCCTTTTCTTGCGAAATGTCACGCAAAAATCACCCAAATTTAAAATAAAATATGACGTATTTTCCTATTTTCAAATATATCTACTAAATGCTTGCTTTATGAGTCACTTTTGACGACGGAAGGATAAGATCCACTCTATTACTCTAGGACTAGTCGTTCTCGATATATTTTAGTTTTTGAAATTTTTGCTACCCAGTCTTTGAAAATACGTAAAGGAAAACAAAAATTGAATCAAAACATCATTTCAAATAATGGCACATTTTACTTTATGACATTAAACTGATTTCAATGAAATTTTTAAAAAATAACTAGCAGCACACCCGTTCTTCGTACGGAATACATAATATAAAGAAACTTAAAATTTAGGATCATGTGCAAATTCCAATAGTATACTAAATAACATTGTTGCTCAAAATATTCTATTAAAATATTTAATTTAATGTTCTTAAAAAGAAGTATAAAATTATCTATTCTCGCTATACAAAATTATCTTCACGGGCAGATCTGAAGAATAAAACATCCTAGCCCCGTTTGTAAACAGATTTACAAAAAATATGAAGTTGAAACAATATATCCAAAATGAAAGCGCTAAAATTGTATGGGACCCGTACTACTTATATTCGCGAATATTAGAATATATATATATCCCCGTGTATTAGTAGAAGATGACACGTACTACAACATATGAATTTCTAAAATATTTGCCAAAACAAAACAAATGACGTAATAAATTAAAAATATTAGTAATCCCATAATCTTTAAACCTGAAGACCGTAATGGCTTCCTATATATGCCAATATATGTCAAAATATGTGACAATATGCCTGTACTACGTATTTTCGTAGATTAGAAAATATACTCATGCAGACCTGTAAATCCCTTGCACGACCGTAATTGATATAATCCATTCAAACATGCAATAATCCTGAAATGTATTTTACATACATATCTTTATTATTTAAATGGGAAAAAATTAATAAAAATCTTCTGCCTCACAAGCACATTGGATTGAAATCCGTTGCTAAGCGACATGATATAATTTTCTTCAAATAAATGGGCGGAAAAAATATCGTCTGCATAATGCTATGGAAGTTTTATGGAAGGTTTAATTGTTCGTTTTTAATGAATATCTAAACAGCCCCTGGCCCCTGGATGAGAAAATAAATTGGAGTCTAAAGGGAAAGATATGTGCTGCAGTTATTTTGTTTGTATCAAGCTAGCCGTTTCAGCCAGATTGCAAAATGGTTCTTTATAATCATTAGTTATCATCATCCAAAAAGTATCTTAAACAGTAGCCACTAAACGATTTAGAATGCATAGCTATAAAATTCAGAAAATTTAAAAGTAATTGCAGTATTTTTATTTAACAGTGATAATCAGAGCAAATGATGTTAAAAACATAATTAAAACAAAACTGGGATTCATTTGCAGTAATTGTTACCGTTCCCAAAGATTTATGAATGCCCGGCCATTGCTTCCAATGACACTCTAAAATGGTTTAGACTACACTTAATGATTGTGATGCGATTAGCTAAGTGGTAATCACCTAACAACCATTATCATCTGCATCGCGTTTCAGACTTCAATTAAATTCCTACATAACGAAGCTGTTGTAAATGTAATTCATACTAACAGCCAACGCAACATGCAAAAAAACAAAAAAAAAACGTCCCTACGAACTCAAATTCATTTTCTCTTTATTTCTTTAATAATTGAGTTTAATTGCACGCAATAACACACATCATTATTTGAAATATGACACTTGTAAGGAACATTGCTGCCCCAACTGAGAATCGAACCCTGGATCTCCGAAATGGCCAGCCGACGCTCTGCTGTTGAGCTTCTGGGACGAAATGCAAGTTCCTATCGACGAAGTGAATTCTACATTCTCTACTTTCTAATGTCGGATTGGTGGGCAACGGCCCTCTGCCTGACCACCTCGAGCTATTTTTACCTCAGGTTAACCTCCTGCTACTACTACTTTTACTCAGGTTATAATTCTGCGTGGGCGTTAACCTCTCACTTTGAAATCGGCGCACGATCTTCCAGAATCTACAGAATTCGTACTAGTGGTACTAAGGTCACTTTCTGACCTCCGACACGTTTGAACTAACATTGGAAAAGATTTGGAAGGGCGCCGTATAAAAATTTAAATTTTGTATTTCTTCAAATTTAATCCCCTGAAAATTGTTATCGATTTTATAAAATTCTGTACCATATTTTAAACAACTTTGTAATTTATTAACACTTTACAACATAGTTGAAAAGTTTCTATGACTTTGTTCATTCTGTTTGTCTATCCGTCCGTTAGCACTATAACTACCGTAAAAATGACTTTATCAAAATGAAATTTTAGTTTGTTGTTCTGACGATTTGTGGGACCTATGGGAATATAAATTAATAATATCATCCAATTAGTTTTGGATTGAACCCGGGTGAAAGGAATGAAATAGATTGAATCCTATAGGACTTAATTTTTAAAACATTTTTTAAGCAAATTTAAAATTCACGAATTGCTTCGAAAGTTCTAGGAAATATTCAAATTATCTCATAAAATATATAAAAAAAATTGCAGCACAATATATTCAGTAGTATTTTAAATAAAAATTAAAATAATAATTACACCCTATAAATGAAGAGTTCACGTGAATATTATATGAAGAAATCACGTGGCCCACTTCAAAATAAAATATGGCATCCATCTTGTGTCAAAATCGTGATTTTTAAAGTTATTTTTAATTTATATTTAGTAATGTATCCGTCCTGAAACCTCTTTTTATTTTTGCTTAAATTGTGTGCATCTACATACTGAGACAGCTCAATTACAATATATTTGAGTTTAAATAGTTATCAAACTTTGATTGTTTCTACAAAGAAGCCTAATTTTTACTTATGCAGACTGTAAACACCAAAAATTGTAGAATGAGTTGTATAAGGTTTGCTGCATTTGTTTAACGCAAAATTATTTAGCTCATGGAGTCTGTAATATAGCTGATATGAATGAAACATTCATTGATTTTACATACAGAATAACGATTTTTTCGATGAAGTTTTAAGCATAGAGTTAAATTACGTGTACCTCCATGATTTTAAGTTTTAAATAAAATGAATTATTGCAGTATTATGATGAATGAAAGGAATGGGAAAAGTTTATGAATGAAATGCTGGTTTTATAGACAGAGCCAGGCTATTTATATTTCGATGACGTCATTGGAATGAAGTTCATGTTTTTTCGATGTTTTCAAACATAATAAATTATTGTAGTATTATGATAATTTTAAAAATATTACTGAGGAATTTATCGTAATTTAGAGATGTTTACACCAGGCAATTTATATTTCAATACCGTCATTTGAATAAAGTTCATTTTGTTCGATGAAATTTTAAGTTTTCAAATATAATAAATTAATGAAGTATCGTGATAATTTTTTAAAATATTACCCAGGAATGTATCGCATTTTAGAAATGTTTAAATAAAATTGCATTAAAGTTGGAAAGTGTTTCATAATCAATGCTTTATGCATGCTTGATCTTTCTTGTTGTATATGTCTATGATCAATATTTAAGGAATGAAAGCCGAGGTTAATGTTTTTGTGACACCCTGTATATATACATAAAGATCAAGCATGCATAAAACACTAATTATGAAACACTTTTCAACTTTAATGCAATTTTATTATATAATTTTGATCGGTCATTACGAGAAAGGAGATATCTGTGTGCTTAAAGGATATCCAGGCAATAGGCCTATTTTTTAGGGAGCACGCGCATGCGCTGTAAGAACCATGACGTTCATGCGCTGTAAGAACAAGCACGCGCATGCGGTGTTATAACTACCATGCCTATGCGCTGTTAGAAGTACCATGCGCATGCGTTGTTAAACTCACAACGCTCACACGTATCCCTTAATGCATATCTGATGTACGAGTTTTCACTCTCATGCCCAGTGAGAAATACCGCACGCATGCGTTGTAGAACCCTCCATGCGCATTCTCAGTTCAATACTTAATGCTTTTGCACTGTAAGAGCTTCCACACGCATGCGTTGTAAGACCTTTGAAGTACAAGGCCAATTCGCTATTAGGCCCTCCAAGCACATGCATTGTTCAATTTTCAACACGCATTCTCTGTAAGAACATCCATATAATCCAAACGACTCTCGCGCATACGATATAACAGCCTCTACAGACATGTCTTGGTAGAACTACTTCGCGCATTCCTGGTTAGAACTGTCAGGGGCGAGCACTGTAAGAAGTCTTAACGCGCATGTGCTGTAAGACATCTCCTCGCTTAAGCCCTGTAACAGAGTATGCGCATGTCTTTCTAAGATTTATCTCGCGTGTACTTTTTAAAAATCATCCAAGCGCACGCCCTGTTTGAACTATCAAGCTCATGTGATCTTCAGCGCGCATGCGCCGTAACGAACTCTACGCGCATGCGCTCTAAGAATCTTTATGCGAATGCACTGTATGAGTAACATGTTTTCGCTCATGCAAAGATGGTTTCTCTCGAAATGCTTGTTTTCGTCACGAAAGGATTATGGGACTCTCGTGAATAAAAAATCTTTTTTTAGCCGCACAATTCCCTGTAACAGAGCAGCAAAGTAATTGGTCCACAGATGCTGCGTGCTACCAACATCTTACTCAATAGGATCTTTGCTACCAGCGAAGCCATTCCTATTTTTAGCCCTCTGGGCAGTAACTTAGCAAACAAATAGCAGCAAAATTGAATTAGCTAAGACTTTCACTAAGAGCTTGGATCAAATCGTGCCTGGGATAATTTGGAATATGGTGAAGAGTCAGTCTCTTAGCAATCATGACTCCTTTTACAATCATGAAAAGACATTTAATCATGAGTGGTAAGCTGACCAGTGGTTAGCGCGCCAGGATTATACTCGGCCGTCGATTCCCGTCTCTGCCCACATTGTGTCCTCGTATTCACGCGGAGTGCGAGCATGGGCGCGTTAAATAAATGGGTCTGTAGGTCCTTTCGAGTGTTTAGTGGTAGGGGAGGTCATTGTGGATGCCACCCGCACTGGATTCCAGTCTAAATTGGATGGCACTTCGTCCGTCAGATACCTTACACCTTCAGATAGTTCGGACGGTTTGGGTCGAAGATCATGTAGAGTCAGTAACAAATACAATGTATAGATAATCCAGATCCGCTATACTAAATTGATAAATTTAGGTTGCTGCTTTTTACCACTACCGTTTTGGGGCTCTAACTGTTCCTATCAGGACTAAATTTTCCTTTTAGGCCAATTGCAGCCCGGATATCCTTTAAGCACATAAGGCCCTTTCTCGTAATGGCCGACCAAAATCATATATACATATATATTATATATTACATAATATATATACACTGGCGGAAATTCAAATCCCAACACCAAGAAGGAGTTGTGCTAGATAAATGAAATTTGAGTTTCTGCACATGAAAGATGACGCCTATTCAAATTTCGCGATAGAAGAATAAGAGTGGCGCTAGTAGTGCTACTATGGTCATGCAAATCACAGTTGCTTTAAATACGAGATGTAAACTTCGTGAGTGTTATTTATCTTCCGGATTGGACGTTGTGAGCTAGGTTTGAGTCAAGAATGTCTTTAAGGAGACGAAGAAGGCAGTATCGGCACCTTAGTGTGTTTGAACGATGCCGTATAATAGGACTACGAGAAGGTGGATTTATTTTCCGGGATACTGCAGAAAGACTTGACAGCGTTGTATCCACTGTGCATGATTGTTGGCAGCAGTGGTCACTGGAAGGCACTGTCCCAAGAAGATCGGGGTCCGGCCGCACACGATCCACTACTGAGAGGGAAGACAGCCGTATTCATCGCATGGCAGTGGCGGAAATGACTGCATCTGCAGCAGCAATTAGAGCTTCTGTTGGCCCCAGACTGACTCAGCGAACTATATGAAATCGATTACTTGAGGGACAGCTCCAAGTCAGACGACCTGTAGCGTTCATACCACTGACTCCGAATCACTGTCATCTGCAACGTCAGTGGTATCCAGCTAGAGCTCATTGGAGGGCGAAGTGGAGATATGCTGTATTCCCAGATGAGAGCCGTTTCTGTCTTGGTGCCAGTGATGGTCGTATGTTGGAAAGAAGGAGGCCAGGTAAGCGCTTGGAATCAAGCTGTCTGCGGCGCAGACACCCTGGACCTGCACCAGGAGTTATGGTTTGGGGAGCCATTTCCTATGACAGCAGGAGCACTCTCGACGTTATTCCAAGCACCTTGACAGCAAATTTGTACATCAGACTGGTGATTGAACCGGTTGTGCTGTCATTCATGAGCAGTATTCAAGAGGGTGTTTTCCAATAGGATAACTCTCGTCCTCATACCGTTGCTGTCACCTAACGTGCTCTACAGAGTGTCGACATGTTGCCTTGTCCTGCGAAATCACTAGATCTTTCTCCCATCCAGCACGTATGGGACATTATCCCTTTCGCGACGGTTGCTATGCCCGCGAGTCGGCTGCGAACTTGCATTCAAGGACGACCGCTACGCATTCGTGGCTGAAAAAACTGTACCCTAAAAGACGGGTGCCACGTACGCGCGTTTTTCTGTCGAACGTTTTTATTTGTCTATTAGATGGCGTTAAATGTCCGTGCGAACAACTCCAATGTATTTTGCAGATATTTGTCCTTGGCATAGGAAGGATCCAATTAATAATTTCTCCATTTGGAGTGGTGAAACATGGTTTTGTAATATAAACAACTGCAGCACTTCTCGTAGCATCAGCTATTTTATAATTGAGTTCCGTTTTCGTTTTGATTTCAGCTTAATGATTTCGTTTGTGAATCACAGGATTATAAGAGAGTATTTTTTGTTTGTGTTTTAGAGGAATGTGCGGCAGTGAAATTATTCGTTTATTTCGGCTAAAAGAATGGGGGCAACTAACGAATATTTTGTATTCAGATTTGTATGAAAAATATACATCAAATAGAAAATAAATATTTCTTTTATGCCTGAAAAAAGTAGATTTCTGTATTGAATAGGTGATTTTTAGCGAATATTTTTCGAGAGTTAGGCTTAGCGCAAAAAATTTGCCGTTCTTTGGGAACAGTTCCGAAGCGAAGAACTCCGTCCTTTGGGCCATGGCACTTCCGAAATGTCGCCGTCACGAAAGGGTTATTGGAAGACAAATCCAGCCTCACCCACAACCGGCATTACCCGTTGCTGATTTGACTGGCCAAGTGCAACAGGCATCAAACTCCATCCCGCAAAATGGTATATGGCACCTGTAGGACACAGTACATGCACGTTTGTATGCTTGCATTCAAGATCGTGGCGACTACAGCGGCTATTAATGTACCACCATTTCACATTTGAAATAGCTCTTCTCGCGCATACTTTAACCTGTGACCTTGAAACTTTAATCAACTAAATATGTTACATACACAATTGCTTTGCCTAAATTTCATTCCTCTAAACTAATTTCTTCTTGGTGTTGGGATTTTATTTTCCGCCAGTATATATATATATATATATATATATATATATATATATATATATATATATAATATATACAAGAAACAGATCCAATCCTGCTGCAACTATTGAACGCCATACTGCTCAACAACGCGGCATCTTAATTTGGGGTGCCATAGACTTCGATAGGTTGACTTCGACGTCTGGTGCGTATCAGACGCATAATAACGGCACGCCGATATGTGGATGAGGTGCTGAGGCCGGCTGAATTGACCTACTTATTGCTAAATGCTGTTTTCCAGCAATATAACACGCAACCGCACACGCAATCATCAGCAGACAACATTGTAAGGTATCCAGGTGCTTCCTTGGCCTCTGCTGTCTCCAGATCTCCCACCCATCGAACACGAATGGGAGGTGATTGACCGTCTTTTGACTGTCCTGCCCCGGCTTCAAACAGAGGAAGACCTGTGGAGGATGGTTGGAGGCATATAGTTATTCATCCTTTAGAAAACTATTCGCACATGCATTGCATATCTTCCTCGAAAGGTTGCTTCTTATATCGCCGCAAGTGGTGGTCCTACTGCCGACTGATCATCCTGTGTATGTCATTACTCTATTGCATTATTCTCCTGGAATTAACATCACATATTTATACATGCTATCTCTGTATGTGTGTTCTTTATCATTACACTCTATTCACTCTTTCGTAGTATTGCACTTTCTCTGCCGGGTAGTGTGTAAATAAATAAATATATATATATATATATATATATATATATATATATATAATATATATATATATATATATATATATATATATATATATATATATATATATATATATATATATATATATATATATTGTTATGTCTTATCCTCTGGAATCGTGGATGATGAACGCTCAGGATACAAGAATGAGCTCCAATTTCTGAATAATAGACACGTTTATTATTTATACAAGCACAGCATAAGCAGGAAAAACATGTAGAAAATAGCTCAACAGTCATCTTACAAGAACATTCAACAACTGTCAGGTATAGTAAAACAGACATTAAATGCCCCACTCATTTCATAAAATAGCAGATACTATCCTCAAAACATTCTCACAACTCGTATCACATCAAATGCTACGAAATACATGCTCTTCATCTAAGCTATGGCCCCATTTGTACACTGTAGAAACTTTCAGGAAGGCCACGTATGTCGTAGAATATTCGTTATATCGAGAAGGTTCTCGATTATTTGAAAAGTCGCCAAATTGTCTATAAATCGCCCAGTCTGGAAACCTTTGAACCGATAGTCCTGTTGTGGCAATCCTAGGCATGGCTGTAAGGTATTTTTCAATTCTGGTTCTCAAAAGAGCATCCAACTAAGGAATTTTTCATGTTCGTCACAATATTAATTTGATCTCGTATAAATATTTTTATACAAAAAATATTTTTGATATTGTCAGAGTCGCACTTAGTTAAAAAATTGGCACCAATAGTAAAGAAGGCTTTTCGCTCCGGAACTGTTTGACTCCTCACACCTTTATCTGTTTTGTTTCATTCATTCTAAAAAAAAGCCTTACGAACAATAGTCGTTTTAGTACGAAAGTATTCGCACCAAAAGAAATCCCAAAAACTTAAATGTTCTAAAATTCAAAGTAAAATTAATGTTGAAATGGTAAATTGTTTTTATTTGTTCTTTTCGCTTCCAGCCACAAACAACACCTTCTTGAATAACATAAAATTCCAATAACCACAATTTTAAATTTAAAAGAATGTTTTGTTCGAAAAACTCAAGTCGTTATTTAAGTACTTCCTGATTTGAAGAGAATACTTTCCGGAATTTTAATGAATTTTTTTAAACACTTGAGAGGCGGAAATATAACCAAGTGACCCATGACACCCATGCACAAAAGAAACACAATTGATTTGTTTTAACTCTAACAGATTTATTCCTTAAATGTGTCAGTTTTAGGCATACGTGTCGGTGTTGCAGACAGTGTTTCTTTCAGGACTTTATAGCCGGGAGATGGGAATGAAATTTTAGGTGAGGCATTTTTTTTACCCTATATAAATTATCCAAGAAATGTGTCACATAAATTGAATTTAGATTAACATAAAATGTCTCCCGGGGGGGGGGGGGAATACTCAAATTCGGGGGAGGCTACGCCCCCCCTGGAGGTATGCCTGAAAGAAACACTGGTAGAAGGTACAGAAACTAATATTTTAAAATATTTGTAGATTTATGAAAAAGAAAATTGTGAAATAGTAAAAATAAATATTAAAATAAATTGTTACTGTAATATAACTGAGTTCCGCCAGGTACGTTAGGCATAAGTATAATAAATTCAAATCAATTAAGATATATACAGCATTATATTCAAAAACAGTTTATGTCTAATATCCCACTCAAAATCCTGATTCAGAACAAAAACTCTCATAAATCGTGATCATTCAAGCCTTTCATACATCTTATGCATATCTTATGCATAAGAAGTAAAAGATAGAGCTTTCCAACATGACGTCACACGCCCTTTGTCGCCTGCTTCAGAAGCGTTTTTAGGACACAAAGTGATCATTTTTTGACTTCATCTATTTGGTATTGAAAGAAAAGAGTGAGATTTGAAGGAAAAGTTTATAAATATGCTGAATTTTTGTGCTGTTTGAGATGGGGTTGTCGAGCTGATTGAGATTCTGTTTCATTGTTTTGAATCTCCTGTATTCCTCACAAACAGGAAAACCCGATAATATTAAACAAGAAAGATCAATCATACGTAAAGCATTGATTATGAAATACTTTCCAACTGAAATGCAATTTTATTTAAATATCTCTAAAATGAGATACATTCAGCGGTGGCATATTTTTAAAATTATCACAAAACTACAAGAATTTATTATATTTGAAAACGTAAAACTTTATCGAAAAAAATGAACTTTACTTAAATGACGTCATCGAAATAGAAATCGCCAGGTTCTCTATGTAAAAGCAGTAAATAGTTCATTCAAATATTTTTATTTCATTTATCACAGTACTACAGTAATTTATTTTACTTAAAATCTGAAAACCATGGCGGCAAAAGTAATTTAACTCTATGCGTAAAAATGTATCGAAAAATTCTTATAAAATCGTCTGTAAAATCAAAGAATGTTTCATTCATATCAGCTCTTTTCCAGACTCCAGAGCTAAATAATTTTGCGTTAAAGCAATGCAGCAATTCTTATACAACTCATTCTACATCTTTTAGTGTTTACATTCTCCATAAGTAAAAATTAGGCTTCGTTGTAGAAATAATCGAAGTTTGATGATCATTTAAACTCAAATATATTCTAACTGCGTTGTTTATAAAACATAGATGCACGAAAATTAAGCAAAATTAAAGCTGTTTTAGGACGGATACAAGACTAAATATAAATGAAAAATAACTTTTAAAATCACGATTTGGACACAAGATGGATGCCCTATTTTATTTTGAAGTGGGTCACGTGATCTCTTCATATAATATGGGTATCATTATTATATTAATTTTTATTTAAAAAACTACCGAATATATTTTGCTGAAATTTTATTTTTTTTATATTTTTATGGGATAATTTGAATATTGCTTAAAACTTTCGAAGCAATTTATGAATTTTAAATTCGTTTAGAAAATATTTGAAAAATGAGACCCCATAGGGTTCAATGTATTTATTTTTTTCAACCCGGGTTCAGTTCAAAAGTAATTGGGTGATATTGTTCATTTATATATATTTCCATATGTCCCACATACCGTCTGAACAACATACTAAAATTCCATTTTGATAAAGTCATTTTTACGGCAATTTTCATGCCAACAGACAGACAGACAGACAAACAGAATGAACAAAGTCATAAACACTTTTCAACTATACTGTAAAATGTTAATTAAAATCGAAATAACGCGAGAAATGGATTTCAGGAAGTATTTGGTAAAATTGGCAATTTCTAAATTGAAGTTCTCAAATCCTTGAAAATTCAATTTGTGATAAATATCTTATAACAGGTAAGTTTATTTTTTTATTAATATAAAGTAACTTATTAAATTATAAATTATTTTGTTTGAAATGTTCTAAACCATATTGAGTATAAGTAATTGGCATATTGTGAGTATAAGGAATTGGCATTTATGTAGCTCGAAAATATATTAATCCATTTTTGGTATTTCAAATATATGGATATGTGGCAAAGCGTTATTAAAATAAAATGTCCACCTTTTATGGTGGACATTTTATTTTGATAACTCTGCCACTGCAAAATCCATGTTAACACAAATATTAAGTCTTAACTGTCTATCCTACATTCCCGGTTACTATGTTGTTGCCAGTGTTGAAGCTACGTGATGTGGAGTACTCTATACGATAAAATTCTGGCCACCAGCATTAATTGGAACATTAAAACTACGGAGATAAAAGTACGTTCTAACTCCATGCTTAAAACTTCATTCAAACTTTATTCAAATAACGTCATCGAAATAGAAATTCTCTGGATCTCTACGTAAAAACAGTTAGTATTTCATTCATACACTTTTATTGCAGACTCCGGAGTTAAATAATTCTGTGTGAAAAAAATTCAACAATGATCTCATCCTACAATTACTTGTTTACATTCTGCATCTATTAAAATGAGGCTTCGTTGTAGAAGTAACCAAAGTTAGATGACCATTTAAACTCAAAAATAGTGTAACTGCGTTGGCATGGAATATAGAAGCACAGAAAAAACGCAAAAATAAAGCAGTTTTAGGACGAACGAACACTTAATATAAATTTGAATTAACTTCAAAAATCACGATTTTTATAGTGGGAAAAAAGATGGATGCCCTATTTCATTTTGAAGTAAATCACGTGACCTGATCATATTATATGGGTGACATTAATAATGTAATGTTTATATAAAAAGTCGCTGAACATATTTTGCTGAAATTTTTTTTGTATATTTTATGGGATAATTTGAATATGTCTTAAAACTGTCGAAGCAATTTGTGAATGTTAACTTCACTTAAGAAATATTTGAAAACTAAAGTTCTTTAGGGTTCAATGTACTTCATTTTTTCAACCCGGGTCCAATCCAAAATTATTTGGGTGATATTATTCATTTGCATTCCCATATATCCCACAGACTGTCTGAACAATGTACTAAAATTTCATTTTGATGAAGCATTTTAACGGCAGTTATCGTGCGAATGGACAGACAGACAGAATGAACTAAGTCATAAACACTTGTCAACTATGTTGGAAAGTGTTAAAAACGGGACAGTTTGAACCGCCGAACATTAAAAATTTGCTTTAAAGTAAATTTGCTGGCAAGCTGTTAAACAATGATGACTCTGGTTGGCCATCAAGACACTAGATATTTTCAATGGCCTCGTAGGCCAATTTTCAGTCTGGTTTGAACATGAGGCCGAACACGGGTTGCCCGACACATTTCTGGGCTGTGACCGGTTGGAGATGGCTGCCTTCATTTTAAGTTGTGGAGTAACATAAGTTTTTAAAAATGATTTTTTCCCATTGTGCTAAATCAAATGTCTTGTCCACAAAGACATTTTTAACTTTTTGACCATCGGTGGCGAAGCATTGTAAAGTAATTTGGAGAGACATAAAATCAGGAACCAAAATTAGCTAATAAAATATTTTTAATTTGTTTTCTGCATTTTATTTAGTTCATTGTAAAATCAATTTTTGTCTGGGTTTTTAAAATGTTTGTTTTGGGCTCGCAAAAAAAATAATGATAATTAATGGTTTTTTTTTCAAAGAAAGAAAAAGAAAAAAATCTAACGTGGGCAGCACATGATTTTCCTTATAATGCAATGTATTTACTACTTTTACAATAAGAACAAAATAGGTTATTCTTATAGTAGATACTTATATTTTTTCCAAGATATTGAATTTTTCTCAATGAGTCGTTATTTTTATTGATTTAGCGAAATTTTATGCATTTGGCGAGATTTTCTTTAATTTGATAACATTTAAAAAAGTCGCCAAGTCGTTCAAAGTCCCAAGAATCAAAATATACGTCGAACAGCATGGTATGATTAATGTAGTTTTAATATGATTAATGTCTAGCTGCACCCGTTCTCGAGTCATTCCTAAAAAAATACATCGTACTATTACGGAATCAGAGCGGTCTGGATCGGTAAAATTCAAAATCCAACGAATTAAAATATTACAACGAAAGACAACGATATGCCTATTTTAATTAATCGAGCTGCTTCAGTTCTCGACTTATTCCCCAATACATGTCATTTTCTATTACGGACCCAGAACGAGCTGGACTATTAAGGCTCGAAATACAAAATATCAAAATATACAATGAAAGGCAAGACTGAGCTGCTCCCGTTCTCAGGCCATTTCAAAAGCGCATGCACCTCACTACTTTCGGGATCTAAACGGGATAGACCGGTGAGTTTCAGAATCTAAAGAATTGAAATATATATACCATCAAAGACAACGACCTATTAAATTTGGACATTTCAGTTGTCCTGGTGGTCGTCTTATCTCCAAAATAATGTGTATTTTTAAGCCGGGCCTATGACGGACTGGCCCGTTAAACTTCAGTAACGAAGAAATTAAAATGACCACAAAATGCAACTATATGCTAAATTAAAAGTCACAGTGAATAGAGTCGAACCTGATCAATGAGTACTTCAATGACGCGCATATACTCTTTTAACTCTCAATAGAACATGGAAGGGGAGAGACACGTCTGGATATGTTTCTCTCTCTCTATCCCTGCTTTTCTCTCTCTCTCCAAATACTAACAGGGAAAAAATATACAGACTTCAAGCGGAGCAAAAATTTCTCGATATCTTCCTTACAGGAGGACACACAGGAAAAAAAACACAGGAGGACACACAGGAGGAGACACAGTATTTACACAGGAAGCATATCATACGTTTATTTCGGATTATATATAATTAAAATAAAAGTGACTCGTTCGTATATCATTTGAGTAAACACTGATTACCTTGTCTCTCCGCCGATAAGTGTTAAATTTCATAACCTGGTGCGACCTGGTTACTGCTTTAGAGGCGTAACGAATACACATATAGATATTTTATTATTTTGACTATGTTATATTCTTTTATAAACTTCCTTAGTAAATCAGGGGACTTTTTTATATTATGTTGAATCCCCCCTTCGCTATCATCACTTAACTACAGCCTCCGCCTTAAAATCGCCCTGACCGAAAAAGACGCCCAGTCTGATCATGGATAATATATTATATGTTGAATTGCATTTATCTCACGATTCAAACACGTTTACCAAATAATTTATTTTAAACACTGAACACTTTCGCTTTTTTTGGTTTCGCGTGATATTTAACAGATTGCTGCAGCACTGTCTTCTATCAACCGCGTAGATTTTTTTTTTCTCATCCAATTTTTATCCTCCATATCTCATTTTTTCCAGCCTCAATAATGGTGTTATCGGAAGCAAATGTGAGAGCTCAGAATCATTTATCATAAATATAATTTACTCACACTCTGAATTGGAAACTATGGAGGAACATTTACGGGTCAGAGGAAGCGAGTAAAGTTTGAAATTCTTTAACGCAAACCTTTTTCAAACTCCACTGCGGGATGTTACAGATGCAGGAAGAAAGAAATGCAGATAATGCAACGCAGGTATATTAGACATAACAATTGCAAGTATCAATTACGATTGTTTATCATAATATTAAAGTAGGTGTTCAAATTTCTTGGCATTTGCAGCTTTACATGTTTCAGCCAGTTGCATTCAGGATAAAGGCTCAATAAGACTTTTCCTGCAAGATAGATCGGCCGAGAAGGACCCGTCTGTTGGTCGCCGCAGTCCCCCATTGATTTCTTACTGTGGGGTCACCTCCAAAGCCTTGTTTACCAGGCTCTTGTAGCATCTGACGCTGATCGTCTTCGAGGCACCAGCAGATGTCCATGAGTGTCCTGGCTTTTTTGAACGCTTTCGGCAATCCATGCGACGGCGTTTTCTAGACGTGCTTATCTGCTATTGGCAAAAACTTTGTACACCTTATTAATACTGTTATAAACAATTATAATAGAGAGAGAGATACTAGCAATAGTTATGGCTAATAAACCTGTGTTGTATTATCTACATTTCTTTCTTTTTTTTTTTGCTTCTTCCTCCATCTGTAGCACATCACGGGGCCTTTGCAGCCACATGTTCGTTTGGGAACCGGGTTTGTTTTTGCATGCTTGACCTAACCTTAAAATGTGTCTAAGACTTTTTGGACCACCCTGTTTTGTAAAGGATATCAATTGGATGCCGGATTCACTTGGATGGTCAACCAAGTTCTATTTGTAATCGATCTTGAGAAATGGATGTTTCACATATATGGAAATGCTTGAACCGGTTATAAAAAAGAGCCGGAAGTGAACCCCCCAACTTTATTCTAAATTAAAGGCTGAATCTATATCAGTCACCACCTAATCTGTATTTATAACTAATCTTGAAAATTCGATGTATCAAGTCAATTGAACATATTTTATTCGGATATATAAAAAAAAAGCTTTTAGTAAAATCTATAGTTTAACATGACGTTTCCTACAGACTCAAAATCATATTTCTGTTTATTTAATAATTTAATAAATTGAGTGTCCACAAAGTGACACTAACAATTATTTGAAATGGCACGGAATGGGAACTTTTAATTCAATTTTCGTTTTCATTGGATAAAAGGAAGTATTTTCAAAAATGCGAAAACGCTAAAATATCTAGAGAGCGGCTAGTCTCAGAGTAATGGGGTTAGTTTTATTCTTTCCCTGATGAAACATGACGTATAAAACAAGCCTTTGATAGATATATTTGAGCATACGTAGTCTTTTAGTTTAGATTTTGGCGATTTTTGCGGGATATTTTGCTTAATTAAGTAGTGTTTTTCCCGAATCGTACCAAAATCTGATCAGTGTCAGAGTAACCTGCAAATTACTTAGCAACACAATTTTGTGATATTGGGTCGATTTGCTTGTTTTTCTAGAGTGTATAAATCGGATTTTTACGGAGCACTTCGTAAGAAAAGTCAGGTTCTTTTATCCCAAATGGTACCAATATATAATCAGAGCCAGGGTGACTCATAAATGACTTGTCTATGAAATATTATAAAATTCGGAGAATTAAACTTTGAGTTAGAGTGGAAATATGCATTGCACAGACAGACAGACTCACACACACACACACACACACACGTCACGCTAAAACTAGATTTTTCGTGTTTTAGAGGTCCCAAAATGTGTAGTTCCTGAGAAAATTCGAGTTTCGATTTAAGACACGATTCCTATACTTTCCCTATGCATTACCATGCATTGCAGAGAAAGTAAAAATGCAAGATATAAAATTGAATGGTTGCAGTGAAAGTTATGGGCTGTGCGCAACATGTTTTCCCCTTATTATAGCATCCTAAATTGAAGCACTTTTAATCCCGCTTTCTTTTTCTCTTGTCGTCCTTTTCTCCTGTCCCGTGGGAAAATGACGTCCAACTTGTTTTCTTAAGGGATTAGGGCCACACTTTTCTGCATCCACTTATTCAAAGTATACTGCTGAATTGTTAGGTTCTTTGACTGCTTTGTTTTTGGTTTGTTTAAAGGACGGTTTTCCTGATATGAAACGGCTACGTAATAAAGCACGTGTATGGTTTGTTTGCTAGGAATCGCATTACCTTAAAAAATGCGATGTGAACAGAACATGACCTACAGACTCCTTCCCTACAGACTCTATTTGATTCGCTCTTTATTTCTTCAACATTTCATTCAATTGAGTTTAATGGCACAAAGTGACACGCATCATTATTTGAAACGACACTGAATTGGCACTTTTAATTCCATTTTCGTTTCTATTGTGTGAAACGGCTAGTCCTAGACTAATGAGGTGGATCTCTTTCTTTTCATCGTCAAAAATGGCGTACAATAACAGGTATTCAATGTATGCATTTGAGCATAGGTAATCTTTTGTTTAAAATTATGATGATTTATGTAGGCCATTTCCCAAAAATAGGCAGATTCTATTTTCCGGAATCGAAATAAATCAGCACTGATCAGCACCAGGGTAACCCACAAGTGACTTACCAATACAATTTTATAAAATTTGGTCACTTAGTTTTTCAGTTCGTGTGGACACATTCATTGCACACAGGGACGCATTCATTGCATATTGTACATGCATTCAGACACAGACACACACGGAGAGAAAGAGAGAGAGAGGGAGAGGTGTCACGCTAAAAATAGTTTTATTGTGTTATAGAGATACCAAAACGCGTAGTGAAAACTTGCAATTGTCACAGGGAAAAAGGAGCACGCGGCACCAATATGTCTTTGTGACACATACTGTGTTGTGGAAAGTTGTGTGTCCAAGGACAGGAGGGCGGAGAAGAGATGAAGAAATTAAGCCACCTTCCAAGGATCACACAAACAGCAAGAAAATAATATTATTTTCAAGGTAACTCACTTGAGCGTTGTGTCTTTATAACCCAGAAATTTCGTCTGCTCCGGCTTACAATATGCAAGCTGGACTCAGGCACATCACAAAAACGATAGAAGTCAGGTTGGAAAATATGACAAAGATTGACATATAAAACTCTTTTATTTAATATTATGTTATGTAGTTAAGAAGACGATATAAAGAAATCATTAGGCCCATTTCAGTAATAAGATATATTGCAATAAACATATAGCCTTTTAATTAAATCAATTATGAATTTCGATTTTATCACACATTATAATAATAACAATTTTTGCCTCTTTTGTATATTGAAATAGATTCTTCGCCTGCTATTATTTTTGGAGAGAAAATAAGGTATTGAACGATGTAACCATACGAATTAATTATCACTTCATGAAACACATAATATATTCATATTTGTTCTCCCATTGCTCTCCAGATTTTAGAATTTCTCTCCCTAGAACCGCACGGTACTAACCGTACCTGTGAAATCCGCTTTCGCCACGCCGACGACTCTGGCATGCACACACGGAGTTTGAGATGAGCAGATTGACTCAAATATCTCTTAAAGATCACGAATAAATTCACCCACACACTTTCAGCATAGTTCACTCAGCATCCAGCAGAAACCTCCGCAGGTTTTTGAACCAAAATGCCTGGACGAGGGATCACCAGGATTCAACAAAACCGAATGTAAACCGAGAAATCCGGGCTGTCAGCGCTCTCAATACTCCCATCATCTCAGGAACAATCTCCACTTAGATCCAAATTCCATATTCTCCAATTCTACTCGTCATGCGGAAAGGATTTTCGAATTCGTCCTCTGAAATAGAAAGCAAACAATTTTAGAATTTTGAAATAAAGGAAAATGTCCTGGCCCACAAGGATTATAAATTCATATCGAATCAAAGTATAATCCACACAAATAGACCGTTAAGTCAAATTTTCCTTTATGTTACAGCATCACGGAGAGATGATCGTGAGCTCCTTCTCCACGAAAATCTCAGGGCTAAGAGACAGCCACTACAGTGAAAATCACTAATATGGGTCACACGAAATCTCAGCTGTTGGATAGAATTCAAGCGCAACCTTCAAACATCCGATCCGGAACCTCAAACGTCATCGCGCGTAGAGGCGAACTTCAGCCGGGAATGAAATAAAAGAACAAATTAGTTTATCGTGCTGCATCCCATCGGCCGAACTCTCTCGCTTTCTGCAGAAAAATACAGACTCCTTCGAATTTATATACTGGAGTAAAAATGACCTCCGATAGAGAACAGTTTCATGAAGAAACGAAAAATGTCGTATTTCACACACAAATTGTCATAATTCACTATGACACAATGCTCGCTTGATTCCAATACTTCCTCTATACATTACCATGCATTGCAAAGAAAGTAATAACGTAATGTGTTTTTATGCACCGATATTTATGCACTGTTATGTATCTGAAAGAGGGAAAGTGAGTATACATGCTTGTAAATACACATGGTTTTTAAGAAAATTAAGCATAAATCATGACTTTTGTAAGGAAAGGCAAGTGAGTGCATTTGGTATACGTGTTAGATTTATTACTATTAAAGTGACCCTTCCCGCTTTAAGGAAGTGTATTGCAGCGCGCCTAGTGGAGACTTTTGAAAGATAGGCTGACGGACATGGAAACAATGCGAGAGAGAAGGAAAATATATTAAGATAAAAATAAAATATGTACTCAGAAATATTAGAATTTGACTTTGATAATCAACTTAAAAATGAAAGCAACTTACAATGTGCTAGTTGTTTGTCTGGAAAAAAAAACAACGAGCAAGACGTTTGGATTCGTCTTCGATCAGAAATCTGGAGGATAAGATTGTAGGGTGCATTTCAACTGTAGAAGAAAATATTTTTGTCTTAGTAGCCCTTTTTCTTATTCGAACCAGATCATGCGACCTACCCGAAGGTGTAGGTATCTGTTTGGACGGTCGGGAAGTGCCACCCAATTTAGATCAGAACCAAGTACTGGTGAGATCCACAGGGACCGTACCCACCATGCCCTACCGCCAACCACTTAGAAGGGCCCACAGACCCACATATGGAACGTGCCCGTATTCCGAGTGGACACGGCGACAGTTTAGGCAGAAAGGAGAATCGAAATCTATATGCAATCCTCGCTCGCTAACTACTGGGCTGTCCCAACTATGTGTCAGTAGGTCAAAGAAGAATGCCGTGTCTGTGTACCTTAGAAAGTCGGACTGAGAAAAATCATCTTCTCTTCGTAGTCGCATCTTGCAGGCTCCGCCTTTCTCTCGCGTTCCGGATGGTAGACGGATTGTATTTTTCTTGTATCACGTGATGTTTACTCCTAAAAGCTATGGGAAAGGAAGATACTGCTTTTTATTTTCCCTACAATACATGGTATTGTATTGAAAGTATTGGAATGGTATCGTAACTCGAGTTTTTGATGGATTTACACGTTTTGGGAGATCTAGAGCACGCAATATTTTTATTTTAGCGTGACGTGTGTGTATATATATATATATATATATATATATATATATATATATATATATATATATATATATATATATATATATATATATATATATATATATATATATATATATATGTGTGTGTGTGTGTGTGTGTGCGCAATATATGTATCCCTTTTAACTCAAAAACTAATGAACCAAATTTTATACATCACTTGTGGGTGACCCTGGTGGCGATTCGATTTTTGTACGATACCGGATAAAAAAATCTGCCTGTTTTTGTGAAATGGCTCACAGAAATCGTGTATATCCACTCTAGCTAAAAATCGAATTGACTCAATTTCCTAAAATTGGATAGATAAGTCTCTCAAATGTTTTTCTGGGGCTGATTAGAATCTAGGTTAATTCGGGAAAAAATAACCTGCCTTATTTCGCAAAATAGTCCACAAAAATCATTAACGCCGACGTATGCTCAAATGTATCTATTGAATACTTGTTTCATATGTAATTTTTGACTACCAACCCCATAATTTTAGCTCTAGCCGTTCTTGATATATTTTAGTTATTTTGCATTTTCGCTACGCCGACATTGAAAATACTTACCCAATGGAAACGACAATTGAATCAAAAGTGCTAATTCAGTGTCATTTCAAATAGTAAAACATGTTACTTTGTTAAATTAAACTCAATGAACGAATAAGGCCAATCCAATCACACTAGGACTAGCCGTTCTCGAGATATTTTATTTTTTTCGCTATGCTACCCTTGAAAATAAGGCCACTTACCAAATGTGTATGAAAATTGAATTAAAAGTTCAAATTTGGTGTCATTTTAAATAATTATGGTATTTTGTGTCATTAAACTCAATTCAACGAATTATTAAAGAAATAAAGAGATTATGAATGATGGCCTGTAGGAATTGTTATGTACTGTCCTCATCAGATTTTTAATTTTGTACAGGTTTTTTTATAATTTATTTGAAAAACTTTCCATATCTCAATTACGGGTTCATGCCAGCGTTCTAAAATTTGCGTGATTCGTTTTCGGATGAAAAATAACGCCTGAAACATTTATTTGTTTAACAGTATTTAACAGTATATTTTAATTTTTTTTTTTTTTTTACAAAAAATATCCGCACTTTCTATAATATATCGTGTAAAGTTTATGTCAACGTTCTATAATTGGGTTCATTTGTTGTCTGACGAAAAATTACTTCTGAATTGAATGTGTATTTTTCAGGTTCTGATTTTCTGAGGATCGTTTCAAAAATTCATTCGAACATTAATGGGAAAACGGGTTCTTCCGAACATTCTATAGTTTTTAAAATCAATAGGATTCCAATATGCATTGACAGTAAAAACCGTATCATATTAATTTCGAAATGCTTAATTTGTAATGTGTGATATTGTATCAACACACACACACACACGTCTAGAAAACGTTCACCTCTAAACGTTCTGTTAGAGTTCAGGCGTTCTTGAAACGCGCTGTTCCGTTGAAAATACGGATTCTAATATATGATTGACACTGTCATATTACTTTTGCTATACATCATACCATTGCAAACTTTTAAAACGCTTCGGAGTCTCTTTTCCGCCTCTCACTTTCACAAATCAATTTAGCTTGTATCACGTCAACTGTTTTTCACCTGAGCGACGACTCCTTTTATATACTTCTTTATAGAAACTTCCAGAAGAAACTCGCATCTCTCGGAATATTCCTTATTTGGAGAGAGTTCTAGTGCATTCGGGAAGTCACTATGTTGGCGATAAATCGCCAAATCTGGCAACCTCCTTCCCGACATTCCAAATGACGTAGCCATACATTCAAGTGATAGGAATGATTGCCTGTAAATGAGTTTTCTAATTGAACAGAGAAAATACCTTGAACAGAAGCAGAAGTACACTATTTATTATTTGAATAACGCAGTAAAGTGTATATTATTTGAATAGCAAAGCACACTATGTATTATTTGAATAGCAAAACACAATGGAAATTTTCAGTTTAGAGCGTATCACGTCAACTGATCTCCAACTGAACGTGTCTTCTTTTATATACGCTTCTCAGAAACTTCATATCTCCAGAAATATTCGATATTTCGAGAAAGTTCAAGTACACTCGAAAAATAAAAAAAACCCTGCCAAGTGGGCGATAAATAGCCAATTATGGAATCCCTTCTCCGAAAGTCAAATTATGGCAACCATATTTTAACGTAATAGTAAAGGCTGCCCGTAAAGGTGTTTTTCAGATCCTGTAGTGAAAGCATTTTATATATATTTTGTATGAAAATGCAGCATATGTATGTAACATGACATATGCTGGGTCTTCTTGAACTCAGACTGTCCGACCTACCCGAGGTGTAAGGTATTTATTTCTACGCCCGGGAAGTGCACACAGCACAATTTAAACCGAAACCCAGTGGGAACGACATCCAAAAGGATCGTACCCTCTTTCCTCTACCGCCATTCTCCCAGACCGACTTACGGTCCCACATATGAAATGTGGCCGTACTCCGCGTGAACACCGGGACAGTTTGGGCTGGACAGAAATCGAAATCGGGTCGTTTAAGTGCAATCCCTTTGACCTAATCACTTGGCCGCCCCACCCATGTTCCCTGGGTCGATGATTTCCTGTTCAAGCAACGTCTCAGTCAGGGCGACACAGTTAAAGAATCTTTCACAAGGCAGAGTCTTAAGAGCGATAAGTTTACCAGGGATGTAGAGGCAAGACCCGTCAGGCTTTAAAAGAGCTATGCTTCTACCAAAGGGGCAATAGTACAATACAAGTAGAGAATAGTAGAAAAAAGTATGAAGTAAATATTAACCCTTAAATTTTCTTTATAAAAAATATACTGCATTCATGTCATTTACCGCTATCTATCTGATCGATCTCACACGGCACAGATTCTTTCGATTGCCCAAAACTACCAGTGACATTATGTCCTATGTCAAGTTATTTAGTATCCGTTCCGACGGATCGAAGGTTTTGAACACAGCCAGAGAAAATCTTCTTTAATGAAAGTTTTACGCACGTGCATTAATTTTTCTGGACTCCTCTGCGTAAAGCAAATGTTAGTTAGAAAAGTTCCGGCCATGACTGCATCCATCTCCTCTGCGGCACATGATGTCAGTGGGTAAAAAAACTCGCGCATTTTGTTCTCTGGCTCTCAGGAGAGCCCGAACTTGTTAACTGCGACTATCATTCTACTCCACCAGCGTCAGTAAATCTCGTTGAACGTCACTGGGCAAGATATGTATGGCACATTTCAATATCTCTAACCAAGTTGTTTACCAGTGTGTGCGAGTGGGGCGAATATCTCGGGTACGACTGATTTTTTTTACATGTATCTGCACATGTAATGTCACCGGAAAAGCACACGCGCGCATTATGTTCTCTGCTGTCTGAAGAGACCAAGAATCTCTTTCGACGTCACTGAGGAAGGTGTGCACAACACACTTAAAACTCAGGTTGTCTATGTCTGGATGTTCCAACTTCAAAATTAACAAACAATTTGTAATTATAATAATGGAAAAACTTGCTGCGTTTTAGCAAATCTCTCAAAGTGTTCCCTGATCTTTGGCGTTACGAATGACGAAATGCTCGTCGACGTCAGGCTCAGAATTTTTTAATAAGTTGCCGGGCTGATCGCCCAACCACATATTAAAGAACCCTGTTATTTAAGCCTGGATATAACCCCTTCAAAATTAGCAAACACTGCTTTAACTGTGATGATGCGAAAACTTAATTTTCTGTAGTTTGACAACGTCTCTCAAAGACCTCCCTGGCCCGTGACGTCACGAATGACGGAATTTTCTGCCACTGACGTTTAACTAACTACTTCTTGATCCTTTGCCGAGCTGAAGACCGGCTTTTGTATTAAAGAACTTTGGTGTTTTTTGTATTGAAAATGTGTTTTCCGATTCCTAGCGTGTTGAAATATATTTGTCTAGTGCTAAGGTTTCAAAGACTTTTGACTCAAAGTGATGAATTAAAGAAGTCAATGGGCGATCTGATGGAACGATGACACATTTTACACCAGATATTGCGACAGCGTGAACTAGATTCTTACGATCAAGAACATTTGACTTTCCTTAAGACTGTTGGATGTTTCGCAGGATAAAACAGCAGAAAAGATAAGTGTTTTAAATCTTATTTATCTATTGATTAATGTCTTTTTAGTCTAATATAATAATCCTTTTAAACTGATGGTAAAATGAAACGACGATTCATAGTAGTTGTAGAGGGTCATTGCCTGTATCATGCGAAAACTTTCGCCTTATTTTCTTCAACAATTTTAGGGTTGTCTTAGGTCAGATATTCGAAGATTATAAATTAAATTTGTGGCAGATTAACTCGTGTTTTGTTGTTTTCGACTATGTCAATAAAACTGTTTTTAAAAGCTAAATTTTAACTCAATTATCAGCGAAATATAGTATACATACAAAATCACGTTTTTCATATATTGGATATGTAATAATCATGTGTTTTACGTTTCGGACATGAATCATGGTTCATACATACTGGATATGCAATCATCCTGTTTTTTACATATTGAATATGTAATCATCTTTCTTATGTATTGCATATGCAATCATGTTTCTTACATATTGGATATATAATCATCCTGTTTCTTACATATTAGATCATGTTTTTTACATTTTTCTAAGGTCGAACTCGGGCGAGGGTCGGAAATCCTCGGGTCGGTCAGGAATCGGATTCTACATTTGGAAATGCATGTATATCCGAGTCTGGTTAAAGCTGTTTATACCGAATAGGGAAAAAGTTTTAAATTTATGCATGTGTAGGCTTAATATACGAGAGATACTATTTCTAAATAGAAGTCAATCTACTGAATGTAAATTTTATATACTTACGTGATCTGTCACGCTGTTTCATAGCATTAAAGTTTAAAGCTCAAATGGCAAATTTGTTTTCCTTGACTAAACTATATTTAGTGGTTCATGATCTGAAATATTTATACCTTGCATCCTCTGGACTGTACAAACGAATGATGCTGATCGGAAATAATCGCCCATAGGTTATGATGGTGGATCACTCGAGTCATTTATTGCTTTTATGCTATGCTGTGTTATACTGCAAAAGTTGCTTCACTGTAAACTGTGTCATAATTTGAAAATAAGTCTGCTTTTGCGTTACCGCTTTGCTTTCAAATTAACTTCAAATGTGTCACAACTTATATTGGATATGTCTTTTGTATACCGAAACGAATCGCAACCGTCGCTATTTAAAATAGAAACGTTTTTACATATGGAAATGTCTTTAGATTCGAATCGGGTAAAAATTGTTACGACTGGGCTGGGCCAAAATCTGAAAATGTATGCCTACATAAGACTCGTTATTCGATGGACACTATTTCTAAATAGAAATATATCTACTGAATGTGAATTTTATTGTACCTTGCTTGAGCCACTCCGATGAAAAATATTTGAACGAGCATCCCTTTTGAACGGCCTGTCCGATTTCAATGACATTTATATCCTTAATACGTGGCCAGTGTGTAGAGTGACTTTTAGAAAAACAAATTCTAAATCGAACACTTTTACTGGATTGAGCTCTATTCTGCGAAGTTCAAAGGTATGTATGCAGAATTTAGGTGGGTGAAGAGAGGTGAGGCTACATTTAATCTCTACACAGTTCTATGATGTGGAAGGGGTGTTGAATAATATCTTATTAACGGACGCGAGTTAGTTGCATAAAGAGTCGGTCCAACTTATTAAGTGAAGCTTTTTATACTTTTGAATAACGAAATCCCTGTTGAACTGAGAAAATATAGTTTTGCAAATAAACTTTATTGGTCTAATAGACTTAAAATCCAGCGTGTAATAGTTCTGTATATATGCTATATTAGAGCTAAGACTGAATAAAATTGGACTGTTGCTGTAATCCAGTGAAGTACAAGAACGGGTTTGTACACAATTAGCAAACACATGGGTCTACGGGATTTGAGTTAAAATGTTTATTAACATAAATGATTCTACCAGAAAAAATATTCTAAAATCCTGTTATAAAGGAGTTTTGTGTTCGTATTTACTAATCAGCGCATCACTTGGATAGCGATAATGAGTGACCGCCAAATAATGTGATGATGTGAAGATCCATAGAGTGTTTTTAGATTTCACACAACGCCTTGTTATTGAGAACAAGTTACTTCAATGTAATCCCGATTGTTTAGTACTTTGTTAATGATGAGTGGGTCTAAAATAACGCCATGCATTGTCACAGGGCTTCAAAATAAGTATGTGGCGGTAGCATTGCATGAGTCACTGCTACAAAAGACATCGTCGGTTATTACCTCTTCTCGGGAGATTTTTTTTTAAGCTGATGGTATAACGCGGGAGACAGTGGTCCCCCACAATGGCAACCATGGCCATATGAGCACGCAACCTTCTCTCTCTCCGACGATCTCGTATCTCTCTCACGAGATGGTAGCACTACAGATGACGCACACTTTCTCTTCTCCTTTCCTGGTTGACTACGACTGGCATCACGACGCCCCACTTTGAGATACGATACGCCTCCCGGCTCTTCCAACTCACCGACTGAGTTTCAGCTTGGGGACGCGGTGGGGATTTACCGGCTAGCCCCTTTCTCTCTGAATGTCGACCTTCTCGCCAGGAAGAGGAGTGTGTGGGGGAAGCAAAACGTTACTCACTGCAACGAAAGACATCGCCGGTTATTCCCACGACCTCAGAGAATTCTTTCAGGCCTGATGTCATAAAGAGGGATCAGCAATCTAAAGGTTCCAAGTTTGAAATTATCTCCCACCTGGGAACTGCGCCCCCCGCCCTCATAAGTACTTCTACCTAAACAATTAAAAAAAAATTATTGTTGAATAAAGCTATATCTTCATATCGTTTGGACACTAAAACCAATAATAATGCCCAGCAAATAATGGGGGTGGTAATGGTTGATCGCATGGGTACTTTCTTGCTTTTATGACATGCTAATGTTATAATGCAAAAGTTGCTTCACGGTAAACTGTGTCACAATTTGAAAAAGTCGGCTTTTATGTGGAAACGATATGCTTTCATAGGGTTGCCATTTTGTGTTCAAATAAACTCCCCCAAAAACGATCCACTCAAATCGGATTTTTCTTTGTCTACAAAAAATTATCAAAATTGCCACCCATTCAAATAGGGACTTTATTTACGTTTGGAAATGTCTTCAGATTCGAGTGGGGCTAGGAAAAACTCTGAAATTTATGCCTGTGTAGACATTATACGGAATGGATATTATTTTAAAATAAAAATAAATCTACTGAATGTGGATTTTATTAGAGGGAAGCTCCCTTCTTGAGTCACTTTAATGGCAAATGTTTGAAAGAGCACCACTTTCAAAGGACTTATACGATTTGGATGAAATTTAATTTCTAATCAGAGACCAATAGTTGAGTGACTTTTTTCTAAAATATATTCTAAATCGAGCAATTTGTACTGCATTTAGCGCTATTCGGCGCAAGTTTAAAGGTTTTCATGCGGAATTTGGGCGGGTGAGGCATAAATCTAATCTATCTGCTTCTCGACACAGCTGTTCGAGGTGAAAGGAGAGGTAAACGATCCTCTTTTTGTGGGACGTATTTGTAAACAAATCGCCTATCAGTTGGGGGACATAAAGAGTCAGCCTGTCTAATTGAGTGAAGCGTTTCTGACATTTTAGCAACACATTCCCTGTTGAACTGAGAAGATATAAGTTTGCTTATAAACATAATTAATCTAATGAATTTAAAATCCGGCGTGTAACAGTTCTGCATATATGCTACGTCAAAGTTAAAGACACGATAGCATTGAATGCCTGCGACTGGATGCCTGGTTTGTACAGAGGAAACATTGGGATGGAACATTGGAAGCCTGGTTTGTACAGGGCGGTCCAAGCGACCGATTGGGGCCTCATGCTTGCAGTGGGCCGCAAAATGCTTTACATTATTTTTATTGAACTTATCTTGCATTTTTTAAAGACTCATTAGTGCCTTATACGTTATGCCTAGGCCAACGTTTATTAAGTATTTCATATAAATTTGCATTTTATTATTATGAGGCAAGAGTTTATAACGTTCTTTCTAATATTTTGGCTGCAACCTATTCATTGAATTGTAGCTGAACATATTGATATCATGCTTCTGTAATTTCTATGGTGCGTTTCGCTATATAACCAGGTTCGGATTGTCCATTGGGACAAGTTAGTTTCGAAGCCTGAAGTATTTTATGTATCATACAAAGACCTCCCAAATAGTGTGAACTCGGAGGGGGGAGGCTCCTTCTGTTATAGAACCTAAAGAGAAAATACTAATGCATATGTTAGTTTTTATTTAAGGAATCCGTATTTTACTGTTTAGTTTTTGAACTTGAAGACTTGCTGAACAACATAATGAAATGGTCCGATAATCGATTTTTCGGATGACTCATTTTCGGATGAGTGGCGTTCTCTTCCATTTATTGTTCACATGAGGCCTTTTTTGTGAAACTTCGATTGGGGCATAAGAAAACCTCGAAACGCTACTGGGCTTGTATTCAGAAAAATAAAAGCAGGTGAATACAGGATTTGAGTTAAAGTGTTTATTTACATCAGAAGAATTGTCTTGGGGGCTCTAAGCGACCACTTATTTTTCCTATCGTAATTTCATATGCGCGATTTCTGGTCGGGTCGTGTTCGTATTTAGTTTCATAAAATTCGTGAAACCAGATTTCTTTTGAAAACTTTCAAAACAACGAACGGCTTATCGGAAATTCTCATATGACGTGTCTTATCTGGCTAATATCGAACTTAGATTTAGAAAAAAAAGTGTGTCTTCAGATTGGATTGTTTCCCAGCATTGTATTGACTATCCTAGAAATCGTAAGCGGACGCTCACTCCTTTTACAGTAAATTCACATGGTACTTTTGGTCGACCCTAGTTTGCATTTACTTTTTAAAAATCCGTGTCCCAGGATTTCTGTTAAATGGTTTCTTAGCCCAACTACCGTAAATCCACATGTCAGATTTCGGGCCAGTCTGGGGTCGTAAGTAAAAGGGAAATTCGGACCAGCTGGATAACTGCTGAAAAGTTTTGCAGCATTGGATCTGCGGTCTTAGGGATACCGAACCACGGCCTAGTCGTCTTATCTTAAATCAACATGCAAGACTTAGTCGTAAGGCCGCGTTCGTAGCCTCTAATTTTCAAATAGGGAAGGAAATTGCGGCCTATTTTACTTATGTGATCCATCACGTTGTTTGATAGCATAACGGCTTAAAGCTCCAATGGTAAATTATTTTTCCTTGGAATCATTGCGTTCTGCGAAATTACACTTCGTAGTTTATGCCCTGAAATATGTTTATACCATTTTTAATGTTTTTACAAACATGACTGATTTTCAACGTTTTTGTACTCTTATAACTGAAATAGACTGCGATATATATATATATATATATATATATATATATATAAAGACAATTGATTAAAATTTGAAGCTTTTACATATCTTGTGCTTTGACCTGTTTTAAAAATACATGATTATACATTAAATGACAGTGAAAATGATACATCATATATCTTGTGCTTTGACCTGTTTTAAAAATACATGATTATACATTAAATGACAGTGAAAATGATACATCAAGAAGAAGTGGGCAGAAGGTGATTAAAATCAGCAAACACAGTGAGAGATGGCAACGAACAATAAGTGATGCTTATTGCAACATGATACACCTATACACTGAGCGATAACACCGTCTAATCAGAAGGTTGTAAGACCAACGCGGGAGGCGATACAGACAGAAACACATCTAGGTACAGAGTCAATGAGCGTGCGGACGGTGTCCTGAGGGATGGTTGCCCATTCTTTCTCAACCATTTTCTAGAGTTCGTCTTCTAAACGATGCGGAGGCAGCGCACGCAAACGAGGACCAATCACGTCTCAGACGTGTTCGATTGGTGAGAGATCAGAAATAACTGATGGAAATTGAACCTTACAGGGCATGTTGGCTGATGCTTTCCGTATATAGTCGGGCGTTATCCTGCTGATAAGTGGCATTGGGTATCCCTTGATAGACTAGTAGTGTCACCGACCGCTGCACGTCGTCCACGTATCGTTGGGTCGTGATAGTGTCCTCAATACGGACCAGAGGTGAATTGCTGTTTTAGCTGATGACGTCCCAAACCATGATGCCGCGTTGTCGTGCGGTGTTGCTTTCCATAGATGCGGTCGGCTTGGACCTGCCATTTGTCATTGTCTGTTCGGAGTCAGACTCGCACACGGTGACTGTCAGTGCTGAAATAGATGTGTGACTCGTCTGAGAACTTGACCAACTCTACATATGCCGTCGCCCATGTGGCTCTACCCCGACACCATTGCAAATGTAAGCATCTATGCTGTTGGGTCAATGGCAGTCTCCATAACGAGCGCCAGGATTGCAGGTCGCCTGCGACCAATCGGCGGATAATGGTCATGGTCGATATGGGAGCATCGAAGCTGCCCTGCACATGCTGCAAAAGGGTGACGGAAAAAGCCGCCAAAGGTTGCCGGTGGATGCGTCGGTCCACGCGTGCTGACGTCTCTGTGGCCATACAGGCATCCCTCAAACATACCACATACCTTTGTTCGAACCATCTTATCCACAGTCAGTATACCGTGGACGCGTGTTGGTGGCTGTCTTCTGAGATTTGACGTATTTACCAACCAGCCCTTCTGAGTCCGATCATTATACCCTTCGTGAAATCGTATGTCTACTGGAACTACATCGGTTGGCGACGACCTGGCATTCTGTGCTATTACACATTTCCTCTGAGACAAAAAAAATTGCAAAATGGAACCTGGGAGACAGAGCGGCGCGACTACTGCCGATTCTGCAGGTTCCTTCCCTTATATTTTACTCAACGTCAGCGGGACAGCTGTGCATTTCGCATCATTTAGATACCTTACTTTTCGGATACTTCTGGTGTGCCCGAGGGCTCTGCTCTTGGTCCCCTGTTATTTATTACTTTTATCAATGATGTTGCTGATTGTTTTAAAAATTGCCTTTTTATGCTGATGATTTGAAAATTTTTTGTCTTATTTCTGATGCTGTTTCATAGAATAATATTCAGTCGAAGTTGCATGTCCTTTCCGATTAGTGCAGCAATAACCGTCTTCATCTTAATATTAGTAAATGTAGTGGTGTGTCTTTTACTCGTAGAAATGTGCCTATTTTATTTTCTTATGGTATTGGTAAATCTGTTTTGGCTAGAAAGTTCTTTTTTACGGATCCTGGAGTTATTTATACGTCCGATTCCTCCTTCTCTCCTCATACTTCTAATATCTGTTCTAAATCCTATAGAAAACAGGGTTACATTAAGATAATGACTCAGGATTTTACAAATGAGGATACCATTATTGTTTTTTTCAATGGCTTGGTCAGGTCTGAGCTTAAATATGAGTCTGTGGTCCAGTGGTCTTTTCACGCCGTTCACTCTAACAGTATTGAGAGCATTCAAAATATTTTTCGAGGTTTATTTATTATAGGAAAACTCACATTTTCTGTTACGCCTTATCCGCTACTTTTCTACGTGATTTGTTTGATTTAAAAAGCTTACACAGCAGAAGGGATTACACTCCGTTGTCGTTCTTCAGGAATCTGTTCGGTGGCCAAGTTGACTGTTCCCCTGTCTTGGGTGGGATTGGAGGTGATGTTCCTCAGTATACTAGCAGGAGCATCAATTTATTTGCTATAAAGAATTTTAATTCAAATATTGGATACAATTGTGCAATTATTAGATTTTGTAAATTATGCAGCAATTTCGCTGATAATCTGGATATTTTTTATTCATCGCAGATGGATTTTAAAAAACATTTGTTGTAAACATCTTGTATTTTATTGTTTTTATTCATGTGCATCTGGTTTTGAAGATCATTTGTTGTTAAGGGTTTGCTTTCTTTTTAATGTATTTTAACTTTTTAATGTATTGTATAATATTTTAATCTGCATTTTTTTGGTTGAATGTATTTTTATTTCCGCACGCTGTAACTGGGACTACGTCCTGTAGCTTGCAGTTCGTTTCAAATAAATAAATAAAATACTCGGCGAGCTGCGTCTACCCTGTTATTTGCATATTTTTCTACCCACTCCTTGCCGTCTCATTTCCATTGTCACGTAGTGTATTTCTTTGTGAAAGTAATTGGCGATTTTATTGGTTCAATCGAAATAGAGTTTTGCATGGGGATTAATTAATTGAAGTTCTTCTGGTTTTTGTGTTGTATGTGGTACACCTCGAGAACTGGAATTTTTGAGTTAGGGCTATGCGTGATTTGAGTAAATACCATACTTTCCTACGGCCGATAGGCGTACTACGGCCCGCCTGTCCGTGCAATATAGCCTGCGGAATAAATAATTTAAATATGTTGTGCTTTGATCCATTATCTGCACAGTGTTCCGTTACCACAATTGAGTAAGAAAACTGCTTGCAGAATTTGAACAGCGTTTATCCAGATTTTAAGAATATTGATCTCAATATTGATATTTTTACAATGAACTCAAATGAATAGAGCTTTACTCTGATATTTTTACAATGGACTCAACTTAATATTAAGCTCGACATTGATATTTCTACAATAAATGGAACCAAATATTGAGCTCGACTTTTTTAAATACCAGAAATTGTGGATGGCCAAAAAGCGAGAATGGCTTTACAGCCCGAATGAATTGAACGGAATTGCAATTCTGAAATAAAGCAGGCCATTTTTTTAAACGCAATGAAATTTTTTTTTTTTAAAGCCGTACCAAAAATCATTATTTACGAACGTCATAAGTTATCTTTAAACCTGTATGGCAATGTTTGAATCATCATATATTCATGGGAACAAGTGTTTTCAACCGTGAGACATGGAATAACGATCTTCGAAACTGACTTTCTGATAATCATCTGTCTTTTCTCTGGAGAGTCATAACCTCTCATAACCACAGTCATAACCACAGTTTAACCCATGGATTTAGAAAGAAGGAGATAAAACTCCTATGGATAAAACGCTTCAAAATGCCTTAATGCTTTGAGAGCTATAATGAGGTATCGCTAGTGTTAGTAAAGCAGTTGCTATTGTGAGTTGATACAACAGAAAGGCGTAGTATTGAGAATATGTATTTTCGACTATTTTAAAATGGTTCCCTCATTATGAGTATAATTAAGCAGTATTTTTTACAGTTGTACGACAGAGTACAGAATATAGGGAGACAAAAATAAATGGGAAGATAAAATAATTTTGAATGCGTAGGATTATTCTTTATTGTTTAGTTCTACTTTACGTTGCGCTAATAAATTATTTTTAGAAAATAGACAGTTTAAATTAATATTTTAGATCTTTCTCCATAGCAATGAAGGGCTACTTAACTTATCCCAGCGCCACATGAATGAACGTCTCAAACGATATTTGCGTTTTCTTAATATGAAGTTTTAAATCCGTACTTTTACTTCCATGGTTTAAACAATATTATGATAAATATTGCAGTGATATTTTTAATTGGTCTCTTCTCAATTTAAAAAAAATGCCGGCTGTAATGATTTTGACATGTATACAACATAGTATTCTTATATTTTAAGCAAAAATCGATTTGTACTTTACTCCTTGTAGTCGCATCATTTTGCCTAAGATTCAGATACGCCCTCCTTGCTCTCATTGGATACTCCTCAGTGAAATTGTCGTATTTTTGCGTTATTGGCTTTTTCAATCTCCAATAAAGCTTCATTTAAGTCTTGGTACTAGGGTATTTTGTCCCAACTACACCTGCATTTTGTGTGACGTGTATTTATTGGGGGTCATGACTTTTCGGACAAAGACTTTCGTAAGACTGTGACTAAAAGTATGTTCTTTGTTTCGTCGCGAACCTCAAAACTGCATAGGGTGCCTCCTAGTCTCATTCTCACACATAGTATAATTTATAAGGAAAATATTGTGGCGGGGTAGAAAATTCGAATTCGAGTTTTTGATGGAAGAGTATGTTTAAAGCATTCATGAACTCGAATCGAATGATTTGGCTGATGATGGCTGTATGTGTGTGTGTATATATATGTTAGTGTGTGTGTGCATGCATAGTAGTGTGTGTGTCCGAGAATTCTATATCTGAAGAACAAATGAAGTGTTTTGAATATAATTTGGTACGATTATTGCAATCTGTGGATACTGAAAAACGATTTTAAACTCAATTGAATGTTCAAAATCCCCTGCCCTCCAATTTTCGAATTCTTGAAAACGAACAAAAGTAAAATATCATAACTTTCAATAGTGATAAAATAATCATTTCAGAAGCAATTTTTCATTAGGAAATTAATAATGTAATCTTTAAAACTCTAGCATGAACCATTTTCGAGATATTTAACGATTTTCAAATAAATTATTGAAAAAACATTGATAAATTGGAACCTTAATGTTAAACGAATAATCATTTCACAAGTAATTTATTTCATTGGAAAACAAAGCTTCTAAACTTTAGTACGGTACCATGAACCGTTCTTTAGATAAGGAACGGGGTCAAATCCAACCTGCTTGATGAATTTATGAGACAGTTAAGTGGAAACGCACACATCACAGATTTTTGTTCATTCCAAATATTGACTAATACGAAAACTATGTGTCCTTCACATGACTTCTACCCTGTAAGCCTGAAGAAGAAGAACATTTCTTGCCGGTTGAGATCTCCGTAAATAGCAATTCAGTGCTTCGACATATTGATGCGAAATCCATAACTATCATGACAGTCAAGCAATAAAAGGTTGTTTTAAAGTATATTTTTCATACTTTCCGTCGCTAATAGGAAGGTATAAAGCCATTTTCTATTCATGATATATGATAAATGAATAAAAGTGAATTTGAAACAGAATCTCTTTCAAATAATGTAAAGAATGGATGTTTTTTCATTAAGGTTCCATTTTTAAAGATAGAATCGATGCTATTTTCAAGTAAATTGTGTCAAAAGCCCAGACCGCCCGACTCGTCCTTGGACATGAGCAGCCATTTGGACGGCCGGAAGTAAATTGTGCGTATTTATCGAGTCGAGATTTTACTTACCTAAAATTGTATGTTAATGTATAAGTGAATGGGACCGAACATGGCAATTCGAGTTTTTGATGGATTTGCATGATTTGAGTACTCTAGAACTAAGAGAACTAATTTTAGTGTGTGTGTCTGTCTGAGTAATGTATGGATCCACTGTAATCTAATAGACCCAATTTCATAATAAAGTTTTACAGATAAATCACTTGCGGTTGACCCAAGAGCGGATTTGATTTTGGTATGATTCGAGAAGAAAATAACGTGTTTTTTTGGGGGGAGGGGGTTCAATATGGCCCACATATATACACTAGATGAGAAACCAATTGACCGAATTTCGCAAAATTTGGCAAATAAGTCACTTACGGACTTCACTACCATGGTGCTGATTAGATTTTGGTATAGTTCGGGTCTGGGATGATGAGGAAGGAAATCGGTGGAAGACAGTTCCCACCATGATTCGGAGAGGTCATCTACTTCTGGCAGGTGCTCCGCCACTGGAGAACCTTTCCTCCCCAGTGGTTCCTGCATCTGTAGGGTTTCTCCTTTCTCTCTTTCCTCCCTTCTTTGCTTTCCTCTCTCCCCCCTCAGGCCTCTTTCCGCTTCCCGAGGGCCTTCTCCTCCCTCTTCTCTTTTCCAGGTTCTTAAGAAATTGTCCCTTGTTGTGTTTTGGTGTCCGGCCACCAAAGTTGTGGCCAGAGGCTTAGCGTAAAGGCGCATGCCAGGGCATTGTCAGAGTCCTCAGACTCTCCGTCCTCTCCACAGATGTGGAGGTGGCCCTGTTGAGGACTGTTTCTCCGCGCTGCCAGGGGACTGTCCCGGTTCCTCAACCTCTAGGTGTCTCCCCCCGAAGAAGGGGATGTCGTGTTCTTTGTGTCGCAGCCGCGTTGCTGGGGTACTGTCCCGGCTACTGTGGTATTTAGTGTCTCCGCCCCAGCGGTGTCTCTCTATTGGGTTCTATCCGGGGTCTGAGCGGTGCTCAGCGGCGCGGTTCTATCTAACCCTTTTATTTCCTTTCAGGTCTTAATATTTTTCTCTTTCAGATCACAGTTTCAGGACGCTACTCAGGCTCTTTTTACCACATTAACTCCTTTTCGGAAGAAGACTTTGCCCAGGCAGGTAATCCTTAGCAATAGCGGAATGGGTAAGATGATCTTAGTCTCTTTTCAGATTTCGTCCTCTGTCCATCGTGTGGAGCTTGGGTAAGTGCGTCCCGGCGCGAGCGCTCTTGTGTTACCTTAGTTTATGTCGGTTTTCTTAAATAGTGTATTGGCGGGGATTAAGATGAAACGTGCGTGACCTCTTAATTTAGAATTTAGCCACACCAGCACCAGCACCAATACAAAAACCATGATCGAATAAATGCCGCAAAAATAACCCACACAGGTCCACACACTCCTGTCGGGAGAAGTAAATCTCCGCGATGACCTACAGCCCAGAAGAACCTAAATAACCTGAAAACATTCAAAATCAAAACCTTACCTTTAAAAACTTTCTTCTTCACCAAAATCAAAAGGAATTTCAATACACAAATAAATACACAGAATTTTGAAGTTAAAATGAATTTTCATTTATTTAAGAAGTTAAATTCAATTTGTATATCAGATACAACAGCTGAATCTTACTGCTCACCACTGGACACATGCGCAGATTTTAACAGAACGCCACTGGCTTTAAAGCCTCTATACTTCCACATAATGCAATACTAAGTGGCAAACAACAGATCATACTGATATCAAACATAGGTATGGCCACATAACGGGACGAGCACTCTGAGAGGTAAAATAAAGCATTTTGAAAATTAATCAAACAGAAATTAAATTTAGAATAAGCATTGAATTGAAGTTACAAAACTCAACAGATGGTTTCACTCTCCGTTACGATCTCTCTCTCATGAAGTTATACATTAAAAGTCGCTTACCCCGGTCATCAAGGCGTTGTAAGTAAGGTAGTAGTTCTCCCCATCAGCCACTCACCCACACGGCGATGAATCGGTGTTTCAGAATGAAAGGTCGGCACACACATTCAGGGATTTTTCCAGAATGGCCCAGCCTGGACGGATGGCATCATTCTTTAGAACTACTCGGGTAGCGACGATTCGATTTACCTTCCCGGTATGAGCCTCGGGAGCATTCCACAAGCCCGCTCGATGTTAAGTAATAATCCCGGAATGAGCATCGGGTTCGCTCTACGTGTATTTTCGACGTTACTCCATTCCCGGTATTAACCTCGGGATCGCACCAAAGATGGACGTTATAAAGGCAGCATTACTCAGCTCACGAATCTCTAGGAATCTGCCTGGAGGTCAGACTCCCGAGATCCGGAGTGAGCGTTGCTATCGTGAACTGCCTACAAAGTCGTAAGAGCGTTAGAGCAGACGAGCATATAAGAGAGCGAGAATGCCGAGGTGATGTAATAGCCGTGCAGGAGTGCCTAGCCCGAAGGCTTTTACCTCCAATCTGTGGATAATATTTGTGTATATTTTGCCATCATATGAGCTTATGAGATCTGAATATAACCTTTGACATGGACAGCCTTGTCCATACCTTCCTTATTGGAAGGGCAATTTGAAAACTTAGATGCAGCGATGCTGCCATCTAGTGCCGAGTGGAGATACCACAAGCTGCCATATATCATTAGAATATATGACGGGGGGGAAATTTATTGATTAGATGCAGAAAAATTAAGTTGTATTAAAATATTTAAGCCACTAAGTTTGCACAATAAGCAGAATGGGAAGACGAAATTAGAAGCAATGCTTAGGGTGGTTCATATAGAACTGCACGGGGACGCTTTTTGTTTGCCCGTGGGTCGTAGTCTTGTAAGCAAAACAGGGATTCATTTGGAATTTTAGGGATGTTTTTGAAAAAGTTTATTGACTGTTTTTTGATAGCATGTTTTATGGTTTTAATTTTAAAGTCTTTATGTATGATATCATTCCTGAGATAACGTGGTGCTTTTCTAATTATTCTTAAGATTCGATTTTGTTCAGTTTGTAATTTTTGTAAATTCGTTTTACATGCATACCCCCAAATTGGGCATGCATATAAAAGAATCGGTTGGATGATACTTTTGAAAAGCAGGATTTTATTGTTCATGTCCAAATGCTTGGAGAATAAAAGGTGATTTAGTGCACCTACGAGCTTCCTAGATTTTTTAACTACATATTCGAAGTGCACACGCCAAGTAAGTCGGCTGTCCAAGTGGACACCGAGGTACTTGGCGGTGTAAGAGAGCGAGAATGCGTACGCAATGTGGGTTGTTGATTGGAGTACCGAGTCGATAAGACCTAAACCTCCGGTATGGTATACTCTTGTATGATATTCTTGAAATTCATGAGCTGCACAGGTATGAGAAAAATGCAAAGAGGAGCAATGCTAGTGCTGCCATCTATGTGAGAGTGGCGGCAAGAAAAAGGGGGTAGAGAGCAGGAGCGAGCAAGGATTAAGATACAGTGATAGATTTAAAGCTCCAGTTTAGTAAGTATTTAAATTTGAGACAAAATATTTAACTATAAAAGGTTCAGATGAAGTAAGGGGCAGGAAATAGAAGGCATAAGGAATTATAAGGCCTAAGGGGGCTCGAAGAGGACAGCTCGCGGACGCTTTCTTTGCCGACGAGGGTCGTAATCAGTTAGTGTAAATAGTAACTCATTTTGGATGGTAGGAACGTTTTGAAAAAAATTGGAAGAGATATTCTTGATGGTTTGTTTGATTGTTGGAATATTAAAGTCATTTCTTATTACGTCGTTTCGCAGATACCTTGGGGCTCTTCTGATGGTTCTAAGTATGCGGTTTTGTTCAATTTGGATATTGTTCAGACTGGACTTACTGGCAAAGCCCCAGACAGGGCAAGCGTAGAGTAGGAGGGGGATGATAATAGTTTTAAATAGCAGAATTTTATTTTTGAGGTCTAAATGTTTTGAATAGAGGAGGTGGTTCATGGCGCCGGCAAGTTTTCTGGCTTTTTTGGTGACATGGCTGATGTGATCATTAAAAGTGAGGCGGCTGTCAAGGTGCACTCCTAAATATTTTGCAGAACGGCCGAAGCAGACTGGCTGAGCGTGGATTTCAATTGGAGGGGGTGGGAATCTTTTCCAGGAGAAAAAGATGGCCTGCGATTTGACGGGGTTAATTTTGATCTTCCATTGGTTGTAGTAGGTCTCAAGTAGGTCAATATGATTTTGGAGGTTAGCATGTAGATAATTTACGTTCCGATGTGCGGAGATGATACATGTATCATCTGCGTACATACAGAGGGTGGAATGGGGTGCGCGGGGGGTATCATTAACGAAAATATTAAAAAGAAGGGGGGCAAGAATAGAGCCTTGAGGGACACCTGCTTTGATAGGATTTTTAGAAGAAAGGGTGTTTAGGATCCGTACGTGGAAATTACGGTGCTGGAGGTATGAGTTTATGATTTGAATTAGGGGAGGGGGGGCATTAATTTGGATGAGTTTATAGATGAGTCCTTTATGCCACGTACGGTCGAAGGCTTTCTCTACGTCGAGAAGAATGGCTCCAGCTGATTGCTTGTTGTGGAATGCGTCAGAGACAAATTCCACAACACGCAACAGCTGGTGGGTGGTTGAATGGGCAGGGCGGAAACCAAATTGCTCGGAAATGATAATATTGTTGGAGTCAATGAAATTAAAAAGGCGGTTGTGAATAACTCGCTCAGCCAGTTTGCTAAGGGAGGAAAGCAATGAAATGGGCCGGTAGGCAGAGGGATTTGAGGGGTCGCCGCCATGTTTGAGAATAGGTATGATAATCGCGGTTTTCCATTGGTCGGGGAAGTGGTGTAAGAGAAGTATGGCATTAATGATGTGTACGAGGTAAAAGAGGATATTTAGGGGAATAAATTTTAAGGCTTTGTTTGTGATTCTGTCTAGTCCGGGTGTTTTTTTGTTTTTAAAGCTTTTAATGATATCGAAAAGTTCAGACGGGGTGGTAGGGGTGATGCGGTCCAAAAGCGGGGAGGGGGGGCTCATGAAGTTTTCAACTTGGCGGGTTATCTGGGCCTGAAAGTGGGTGTTATTAGTAGAATTATTGGGTTTGAACTGTTTTTTGTAGGTTTTAGCAAGAATATCGGCTTTTTCAAGGTTTGAGAATGCCATTCCTGTGGCGGAGCGGAGGGGGGGAATCTGGCCAAAAGGTTTCTTAACACGCTTTATTTCTCTCCATATGGTTCTGTCTTCGGGGGAAAGGGATTCAATGAAATGTTTCCAGCTTTGCTGTTTGAAAATTTTGATGTCCGCTCTAAGTTTGCGGTTTAATGAATTTAAGTGGGTTTTAATTTGGGTGTTTCTGGTAGATTGCCATAGCCTGCGAGTGAAGTTTCTTGTTTTAATTTGGCTAATAATGTGGGGTGGAAGTGTGTTGTAGCGGGGGGCAGGGCGGGTGGATGTAGCATCCGAAAGGGCCCGTTGAATTTCAAGAGTTACGTTACTTACAGCTGAATCAAGGTCAGCCGGGCTTTTAATTTGAGGATTTAAAAGGGTGGACGTTTTGAGTGATTTTTTGAAGTTTTTCCAGTTGGTGAAGGTAGGGAGATTGGAAACAGGGAGGAGGGTATTTAAATTTAGGGAAAGAAGGACAGGGAGGTGGTCAGAGCTTAGTTCATTTAGGGTGTCAGTGGTGTGAGGGTAGTGAATATTCTTTAAAAGGGCAAAATCAATAGTGGAGGGGGCAGCCGTGAGAGAGTAGTGGGTGGGGCTAGTAGGTACGGCAATATGGATATTATTGGTCGAGGTGAAGTTATGAATTTGAGTGCCAAAAAGAGTTCTGCGGCGGCAGTTCCAAGACGGGTGGTGGGCATTGAAATCGCCTGCTAGGATAGTTCTGAGATTTGAGTTTAGGATGTTTTGAAGGTCGGGGATAATATCGACAGAGCCACTGTGTTTGACATAGACAGAACCAATAACAATTGGTGGGTGGTTTGGAAGGGTGACTTTTATAAGTTTGTTTTCTATTAAGTTGGAATTGATGGAAGACAGCTCGTAATGGGGGATATTGTTTTTGACATAGATAGAGACTCCTCCATATGGGGAGGGGGAGGTGGCATTTTGATATCTGTAGGCAGAGTAGAGTTTATAATTTGGAATTTTAAGGGAGGGAGGATGACGGCCAGGTTTTATTTCTTGTACTAGGAGGATTTCAAATGAGTTCGAATTTATGAAGTCGCGGAATTCTGTGATTTTGCCAGTAAGTCCATTTGCATTCCAGAAGAGGATCCTAAGGGTATGTTGTGTACTATTCATCATGGGTGTTAGAAACAGGACAAAAGACTTCTTCAAGAGCAGTGAGGATCGCAAAAAGTTTATTTAGGGGGTTTGAGTTTTCATTGAAGCTAGTGCGGATTTGGGCAATGAATTTTTTAATTTTCGTCATATCGATGTCAAAGCTTTGAAATATATTTTTGATTTCGGTGAAAATGCTTAAGATCTCAGTAAAATGCGATGAAAGATTTGATTTTGGTTTTTCAGAGTGGTTTGATGATTTTTGTGGAATGGTGTCAGGAACAGGGGGAGGGGGGGTAATATAAGAATGTATGGAAAGATTTGCCAGCGGTAAGTTATTTGGGTCGGTAAGGGGAGTTTTTTTTGGAGTGTATTTCGCGAGAGATTTAGCTAGTCTTGAGTTTTGATTATCCGGAATGGGAGTAGATTTCTCAGTGGCGGTTGAGGTGATTTCGGCAAAGGTTTTAGTCGAGGGCGGTGGGTTGGTGGTTTGTTGGGCAGGAATTTGTTTGTTTGAAATGTGGGTGGGCTGATTTGGAGTAGCATTTTGAGTGGGGATGATTTTTTGGGATGTAGGTCTGAAGGGTGGGAAGTCTTTAGGCTGCGGTGCAGGGGCGCGAGTTGCGGGTTGCGAGTTGCGGGGGGGGGACATAAGGTCCCGGGATGTAAGCGTCTTTGTTGTACGGATTTGATGGGCAGAGTCTGTAATTTGCCGTATGGGGGCCAAGGCAGTTTGCACATTTAGGGGGAGTTGTAATGGGTTTAGTACAGTCTCTAGATTGATGACCTTCTCCACACTTTACACATCTGTGGGGAAGACGGCAGCAGTCACTACTATGGTTGTACCGCTGGCAACGGTAGCACATCTTAACTGCGCGGGATTGAAAGTCTGTTATTTTGATTGTCATATCAAGGAGGGTGGTGATTTCTCGGATTTTTTCCCATCCCTTAGTGGGATTTAGGTAGGTCAGAAAGATGGGTAGGGGGGCTTTGGTGCAGTAATCTTTGAGTTGTGATATGCGATGGGTGCTGAAACCTAGTGAGTTAAGCTCATGGGCAATTTCATCTATCTGTGAATTTGGGGGGAGACCTTTTAATAAAATTTTAATCGGCCTGTCGGCCTTTAGGTTAATGGAGTGAAATTCGATGTTTGATTCTACAAGGTGTCTTTGTACTATGCGAAAATCTTCTATTGACAGGGGGTAGATTTTTATAAACTCGCCCGCTAGTTGGGCTTTTACTGGGTTTGTAGTTTTTGAGTTTAAAGTTTTAACTAATTCCCTCCAGTTATTAGGGCTGTTTACATAAAAAGGTTCAGGGTGGGGAGCGTATCCATATGAAGGGTTTTCCGAAGCATGATTTTGCGAGGCAGCAGGGGTGTGGTCAGGTGCGGGAGTGGTGTCCATATTGGAAGAGTTCCTATTGGCGGAGGCATTTTCCTCGTAATCCTGATCTTCTGTATTTGTTAAAGCATTGAAAGCGTTGCGAGTTGTTGTGGCTGTCTCAGCGGAAGTTATAAGTGTGGCCTTTCGGCAAGTTTTTTTGGGGGGAGGTTGAGAGAATCCTTCCATATCCTGCATTTCATCTGAAGAATCATTTACATTAACAATATTAGGATCATTTGGTTTTAAAGTATTTGAATTGGCAATTTCAGTTATTTGGGAGTTTCCCAAGGTAAGAGTAGAGTTTAAATTGTTTTTAGGAGTTTGGGAGTTTTCCCATGGAGCATTAGGTGCTTTATCAGATTGAGCTAAGTTTGAGTTTAACTTTTGGGAATTATCCCATACATTATTAGAGTCTACATCATTAAGATTAGGGTTTAGGATTTGGGGAGTATCCCCGAGACGATTATTAGCTTTGAGAATATCTAAATTTAAGCCTAGTAAGGCAGGATTAGCAGGAGTTGAGTCCTGGGTTAGAAGACTTTCTTTCTCAGCAAAGTGCCTGATTTCGTTAAAATAGGGGGTTTGCTCATTTGCAAGGGGGTGCAGCTCAAAAAAATTCAAGAGAGAGTAACACATACCCTTTAGAGTCTGGATACTCCTTTCAGGATCTCCGGCTTGGATGAGTCTCCATTCATTCATCAGGAATTTGAATGTCATGCATTGGTCTTGAGACTGCTGCATGGAGCCAGGGGTGTCAGGAGGTAATCTAGGAAGGTCTCCGGCACGAAATCTTTCAAGCATGGCAGCAACATCGTCAGGAAGTACTCTGTCTGTCGGAATCAACGAGGTTCCGGACTCCATGATAGAGTCAGGAAAGGCAATGATCTGAGAGAGAGATCGCTGTGACAAAATGGCTAAGAGGTCTGGTCGAGCGTCCGTACTACACGAGGTCTAACCAGCCAAGTCCAAGAAGAGTAAACAAGAGAGCGAGAAAAGGTGTGCACGGCTTTTTATACCTTTTCAGCCAACATTTCCACGGACCTGGACGAAAGCTTCCAGTCCGTCACAGCCAATAGAAAACATTCATGATCTTTCTCGCCGAGAAAGGTTCTCACGGCCAAACGCCAGTATGTCTCGACAGGATGTCTGGAGAGCCACCTGCTATAAACAAGCGTTGCAATACTTCATTATCGTCTGCAGCATAAATGTATAGAAACTATGAAATTATTTACATTGGCACTTCCATTTTCGACTGCCAAAAGACCTTGAACTCAACAGAAGAAATAACTCTCAAAGCGCTCGTACATTTTAAATAATATGTTAGAAATGATTTTAATTTCGGTTTAAGAATAATATATGTTCCACGAGAACACATAAAACGACAAAAGGGTGTTTTCAAGGCAGAATTAAAATCTGTAACATAACTGTATATAAAGAAATATAATACATATATTTATATATTTTACATAAAAGTAATTCGATTTGAATATCGACATTACAAATACCTTGGGGCCTCCGGGGAAAAATTTCAGAGCGAAGCGAAGAAATTTTTCAAGACCACAAGCAGGTGCATGTAGGCATCAGGCCCTTGAAGTCGTACGCATCTTCAAGTAGAAATTTCAGCAAAATTTTGTGGTGCAGCTGTCACCAAAGAGTTCTTGACACGAACACCATCCCATATGGGCACATGTCGAAGAATCAAAGCCAAAGAAACCTAAAAATGACTGCAATCCAGTCTAAAATCCTAATATCTACAAGCCCATCACAAAAATCACTACATGTGAAAAATTAAATTGTAAATCAAATTTTAATCCCAAGGTTCACAAAAAGTAACATAACACCCCTCAAGTCGAACAGCAAAGTTAAAATTAAATTTCTCTGTAAATAAACTTTTCAAATAACAATCATCTATTCAATTTTTAAATTCGAAGTCAATTTCAGCTTTCATTAAAATTAAATTTAAATTTCCAAGAAATTTTCACTTTCCTTCAAGAATCCTAACTTTAAGTATTAAAATGTGGTCAGCAGCAAAACATCCAAATTAAGTCTAAACTTTTCAAGAAAACATAATCACAATTTTTTTTCATGACCACAGCAGCTTTTCCAATAAACAATGTTAAAACAGCAGTAATATACATATAATACAGATTTAAATGAGAAATGACCATACCCAGAAATAATAACAAAAAATTTTCAAACAAACCTTGTCCAGTGGTTCACATGACTCATCATTCTTGTCAACATCAAGTGTCCATTTGACACAGCATTTTCATAATCTCTTACATAGAGGCAACATCAAGGCAATATTGGTAATCATGACACAGTATAAATTTTACCATTTTTATTGCATAAATTCAATTATTTCACAATATCATTTTATTAAAATATCTTTAATCATTTAGTAAATTTTCATTAAAATAAATTTCTTTTACACTAATTAAAAATTTTCCAGATGGCAAAACCAAGTGGCAAGCAAGAAGTGGCAAGGTAGCAGAAGTCAAACCACATATTTTATGTAAACAATTGCCACAATTTCAAATCAGTGCTCTCTTGGCACAGGACTTCAGGTACAGAGGACTCTCAAGCCTCTACATTTAACTGCCAAAAATATCAAGTACATTTCAAATACAATTTATCAATATTGCCACCGAAAAATTAAATTTGTAGATAGTTTTCTTTAATTTGGTTTGTGGCGAAAACTAATTCCAAACATGTTGCCAAACAAAATTCAAAACATCCATAATACACAAGTGTCATTCCATAAAAATCAATAAAATTCTTTAAATCAATAGATCTATCATTAAATTTAGTTGCCTTTCCGTCGTAAGTCAAAATAAGTAGAAGTCAAAATCAGTATTTAAATGAGTTCAATAAAAATCTCTTTCTCAATGTTATTCAACCATTTCACCAAACTCAAAGTTTCGAAATAAAATTATCAAGTGCAAAAATTTCAATCCAATAACTAGAAGAAAATCAAATGAAATCCAAAATACATCCATTTTCGTAGTAAATCAATCAAGTTTCAAAATAAAATCTTTCAATTTCAAAGTTCAAAATTTTCTCAAATGGATTTCAAAACAAGTCAATTTTCAAAATACCTTCAAAGTAAAATACTTGTGGAATCAATTCATCAAAATTTCAACCATATTTCTGTAATTAAATCAACACCTTCAGAGTTCACCGACTCAAGAATTCCACAATGTAAACAATTTCCAGACTCCAAATTTCAATCAAATTTTTCAAAGTATTTCTAAATATAGCCGTAGTAATAAACAGGAGTCGCCAAAAAAAAATTTCATAAGTTCTGAAAGTATTCAAGTTCGGAGTTAAATATTCATTACACAATTCAAATCAAACTGGTGTCAGCCAATCAAAGTTCCAGACATCGCCTCGCACATCCACAGAACGGGAACGGAAAAGAAAAAGTTTCAACTCACTCAAACAGAGGAGGACAACTCCACTCACTCACGTTCGCACCACCGGAACAGAGGAAGGAACAACATCACAACTCAACTTGTGAGAACAGCACAGGGGAGAAAACCGAGACAGGAACAACATTTTCAAAATTATTACTCTTCAAAATTTTCAAAATTCAAATCAACTCAGGGGGATTAAAAACAGGGATCTGAAGCACAACGTAAATACAATTCTTGTAATAAAATCATTTTCGTAATTCTCAAATTAAACAACTTTAATATTTTCAAAATTTCAAATTCTCCAAATTTCACTTGCCAAAGCAAAGCAACCCATCCTCAAAAATATTTTTCAGGAATTTCAACCTACAGCGTTGGACTCTGCAGGAATGCAATCGACTGCAGCCAACAAAAAATTCAAGAAGTAAAATGAGCAGGAATTCTTTCATCTGCTACCGAAGTAAACACAGGCATGGGTGCAAACGAGGATCAACCCTTGAGAAAAGCCACTAATGGGGTATCAACCATCCCATAGATTTACGCTAGTTCAACAGAACATCAACATGCATCCTAAACACACAAGCAAGGTCAAATTCAAACCCAAGGAAATTCTGCTCAGACGAGTGATCAATTCGTCTCTCCTCGAATTGTTTGTGAGACAATTTCAAACTAAACGTTGACTGCAGATCGCCAATACAATCAACTCAATCCAGTGAAAATGGGTCGTGAATCCCCTATCACAACAAACTCAGCAGAAAAAACTCAGGAGAGTCAAAGACACGAAAAAAAAAATAAAAAGCAAGGTGCTCGGATGCAACAACAGGGCAAGGAAACCGAAACATTTAAAATCAAAACAAATGGAGAATTATTTCACATCCTGAGGCAAACAAAAATTCAAATTCGACAACCTCTCAGGGAAAAAGAAGCTTTCAGTCCCCACAAATTCACTTTTTCAAAATTTCAAAAATCGAAAAAATTTCATTATCAACATTCAATAACAAATATTTCCATATAATTATTTTCAAAATTCCATTTCAAAATTTTCACAAAGCATTTACCAAAAAAAATCAACCCCTTTAAAAATTTTCCTGCTCTTCCCCACATTTCATGCAATGACACCATTTTCTTTTTTTCTAAATACTTTCGAAATCAATTTATACATATACATATCAAAATTCTACTAGTTATTCAAAAATTCTCACCCAATAAAAAGGTTTGATGCAACCAAGAAAAATAAAATTTTTTATCAAAATTCAAATATCAAAACATTTCATAACTTTAGAATTTTCAAGCCAAACATTGGTCCATCAAAACACGAGTCTGTCTTTTACAGAACTCAAAAATGTGTGCTTTTTCTAGCCACACAACTTCAATAACAATTTATTCAAAATAATTTTCATATTTATACACAATCAGTATTCAGGTGTTCAAAACTCGTATATCATTTCATTCTACTCTTTTTATTTCTATGTTCTCAAAATTAAGGTGCATTTTCAAATCATTTTAAACTCAAGTATTCAAGTAATTATAATTAAATTTCAAACATTTACAGTTAAACTTTTCAATTTCGAAAAATTTTCGAAAACGGCCTCTGCCTCCGGCCAAAATTTCATTTCAATTTAAACAGTTTGACACACCGGAGGTTCGAATCTGCAAACCCAAATTTGGGAAAAAAATGCTCAGAAGAGCTCGTCGAAATCAGAATTACAGCAGGAAACGCCTCCCACACATAATACACAGAACCAAAAATCATAACCGAAAACAAAGTGTTCTCAAGAAAATCAAATCGAAAGTAACCGATGTTATAATTAAAATTTCATTCCAATTAAGTTTCAATTCCTAAATTCAATACACCTATAAAATTCTTAAATACTAATACCAATCTAAAATTCTTAATATTTATATAATCAAATTTCAATTTTTAAATTTTCAACGTATCTTTACTAGATACCAACATTATCAAAACGAAACTTTTTGTCAGTTCAACTTTTTCAATAAAACACCTTTTTACATATTCGTCACATATTGAAATCAAAAATTCAATCTTATATGTGCAACTTTGCACTAATATCTTTCAAATTTCCGTCAATGTGCCATTTCGCACAATTCCAATACATTTCATGTTGACAAGATAAGACGCAATTCCAGTGAAAACATTTCATTCTACCCTATTTTCAATTTGTAACAAAATAACAATACTTCTCAAATTTCAATACATTACTATTTTCAAATATCAACACATTAGACAATTTTCTTTACATATACACGTAAATACGAGTGCTCTCCCGAAATCGAAACTGGTTTCCATACCACATACCACTCTGTGTCCAGCGCAAAAAAAAATTCTTTAAAATTTAAATTTCGAAAAACTCTAAACAAGAACATATCATCAACATCTTTTAAAATTTAGAACAGGGCAGGTACTCAGGAGGAAAGGTCACGGCGCCAATTTTTAATGGCGGGGTTTATAATGAATGAAACGTGCGTGACCTCTTAATTTAGAATTTAGCCACACCAGCACCAGCACCAATACAAAAACCATGATCGAATAAATGCCGCAAAAATAACCCACACAGGTCCACACACTCCTGTCGGGAGAAGTAAATCTCCGCGATGACCTACAGCCCAGAAGAACCTAAATAACCTGAAAACATTCAAAATCAAAACCTTACCTTTAAAAACTTTCTTCTTCACCAAAATCAAAAGGAATTTCAATACACAAATAAATACACAGAATTTTGAAGTTAAAATGAATTTTCATTTATTTAAGAAGTTAAATTCAATTTGTATATCAGATACAACAGCTGAATCTTACTGCTCACCACTGGACACATGCGCAGATTTTAACAGAACGCCACTGGCTTTAAAGCCTCTATACTTCCACATAATGCAATACTAAGTGGCAAACAACAGATCATACTGATATCAAACATAGGTATGGCCACATAACGGGACGAGCACTCTGAGAGGTAAAATAAAGCATTTTGAAAATTAATCAAACAGAAATTAAATTTAGAATAAGCATTGAATTGAAGTTACAAAACTCAACAGATGGTTTCACTCTCCGTTACGATCTCTCTCTCATGAAGTTATACATTAAAAGTCGCTTACCCCGGTCATCAAGGCGTTGTAAGTAAGGTAGTAGTTCTCCCCATCAGCCACTCACCCACACGGCGATGAATCGGTGTTTCAGAATGAAAGGTCGGCACACACATTCAGGGATTTTTCCAGAATGGCCCAGCCTGGACGGATGGCATCATTCTTTAGAACTACTCGGGTAGCGACGATTCGATTTACCTTCCCGGTATGAGCCTCGGGAGCATTCCACAAGCCCGCTCGATGTTAAGTAATAATCCCGGAATGAGCATCGGGTTCGCTCTACGTGTATTTTCGACGTTACTCCATTCCCGGTATTAACCTCGGGATCGCACCAAAGATGGACGTTATAAAGGCAGCATTACTCAGCTCACGAATCTCTAGGAATCTGCCTGGAGGTCAGACTCCCGAGATCCGGAGTGAGCGTTGCTATCGTGAACTGCCTACAAAGTCGTAAGAGCGTTAGAGCAGACGAGCATATAAGAGAGCGAGAATGCGTACGCAATGTGGGTTGTTGATTGGAGTACCGAGTCGATAAGACCTAAACCTCCGGTATGGTATACTCTTGTATGATATTCTTGAAATTCATGAGCTGCACAGGTATGAGAAAAATGCAAAGAGGAGCAATGCTAGTGCTGCCATCTATGTGAGAGTGGCGGCAAGAAAAAGGGGGTAGAGAGCAGGAGCGAGCAAGGATTAAGATACAGTGATAGATTTAAAGCTCCAGTTTAGTAAATATTTAAATTTGAGACAAAATATTTAACTATAAAAGGTTCAGATGAAATAAGGGGCAGGAAATGGAAGGCATAAGGAATTATAAGGCCTAAGGGGGCTCGAAGAGGACAGCTCGCGGACGCTTTCTTTGCCGACGAGGGTCGTAATCAGTTAGTGTAAATAGTAACTCATTTTGGATGGTAGGAACGTTTTGAAAAAATTTGGAAGAGATATTCTTAATGGTTTGTTTGATTGTTGGAATATTAAAGTCATTTCTTATTACGTCGTTTCGCAGATACCTTGGGGCTCTTCTGATGGTTCTAAGTATGCGGTTTTGTTCAATTTGGATATTGTTCAGACTGGACTTACTGGCAAAGCCCCAGACAGGGCAAGCGTAGAGTAGGAGGGGGATGATAATAGTTTTAAATAGCAGAATTTTATTTTTGAGGTCTAAATGTTTTGAATAGAGGAGGTGGTTCATGGCGCCGGCAAGTTTTCTGGCTTTTTTGGTGACATGGCTGATGTGATCATTAAAAGTGAGGCGGCTGTCAAGGTGCACTCCTAAATATTTTGCAGAACGGCCGAAGCATACTGGCTGAGCGTGGATTTCAATTGGAGGGGGTGGGAATCTTTTCCAGGAGAAAAAGATGGCCTGCGATTTGACGGGGTTAATTTTGATCTTCCATTGGTTGTAGTAGGTCTCAAGTAGGTCAATATGATTTTGGAGGTTAGCATGTAGATAATTAACGTTCCGATGTGCGGAGATGATACATGTATCATCTGCGTACATACAGAGGGTGGAATGGGGTGCGCGGGGGGTATCATTAACGAAAATATTAAAAAGAAGGGGGGCAAGAATAGAGCCTTGAGGGACACCTGCTTTGATAGGATTTTTAGAAGAAAGGGTGTTTAGGATCCGTACGTGGAAATTACGGTGCTGGAGGTATGAGTTTATGATTTGAATTAGGGGAGGGGGGGGCATTAATTTGGATGAGTTTATAGATGAGTCCTTTATGCCACGTACGGTCGAAGGCTTTCTCTACGTCGAGAAGAATGGCTCCAGCTGATTGCTTGTTGTGGAATGCGTCAGAGACAAATTCCACAACACGCAACAGCTGGTGGGTGGTTGAATGGGCAGGGCGGAAACCAAATTGCTCGGGAATGATAATATTGTTGGAGTCAATGAAATTAAAAAGGCGGTTGTGAATAACTCGCTCAGCCAGTTTGCTAAGGGAGGAAAGCAATGAAATGGGCCGGTAGGCAGAGGGATTTGAGGGGTCGCCGCCATGTTTGAGAATAGGTATGATAATCGCGGTTTTCCATTGGTCGGGGAAGTGGTGTAAGAGAAGTATGGCATTAATGATGTGTACGAGGTAAAAGAGGATATTTAGGGGAATAAATTTTAAGGCTTTGTTTGTGATTCTGTCTAGTCCGGGTGTTTTTTTGTTTTTAAAGCTTTTAATGATATCGAAAAGTTCAGACGGGGTGGTAGGGGTGATGCGGTCCAAAAGCGGGGGGGGGGGGGCTCATGAAGTTTTCAACTTGGCGGGTTATCTGGGCCTGAAAGTGGGTGTTATTAGTAGAATTATTGGGTTTGAACTGTTTTTTGTAGGTTTTAGCAAGAATGTCGGCTTTTTCAAGGTTTGAGAATGCCATTCCTGTGGCGGAGCGGAGGGGGGGAATCTGGCCAAAAGGTTTCTTAACACGCTTTATTTCTCTCCATATGGTTCTGTCTTCGGGGGAAAGAGATTCAATGAAATGTTTCCAGCTTTGCTGTTTGAAAATTTTGATGTCCGCTCTAAGTTTGTGGTTTAATGAATTTAGGTGGGTTTTAATTTGGGTGTTTCTGGTAGATTGCCATAGCCTGCGAGTGAAGTTTCTTGTTTTAATTTGGCTAATAATGTGGGGTGGAAGTGTGTTGTAGCGGGGGGCAGGGCGGGTGGATGTAGCATCCGAAAGGGCCCGTTGAATTTCAAGAGTTACGTTACTTACAGCTGAATCAAGGTCAGCCGGGCTTTTAATTTGAGGATTTAAAAGGGTGGACGTTTTGAGTGATTTTTTGAAGTTTTTCCAGTTGGTGAAGGTAGGGAGATTGGAAACAGGGAGGAGGGTATTTAAATTTAGGGAAAGAAGGACAGGGAGGTGGTCAGAGCTTAGTTCATTTAGGGTGTCAGTGGTGTGAGGGTAGTGAATATTCTTTAAAAGGGCAAAATCAATAGTGGAGGGGGCAGCCGTGAGAGAGTAGTGGGTGGGGCTAGTAGGTACGGCAATATGGATATTATTGGTCGAGGTGAAGTTATGAATTTGAGTGCCAAAAAGAGTTCTGCGGCGGCAGTTCCAAGACGGGTGGTGGGCATTGAAATCGCCTGCTAGGATAGTTCTGAGATTTGAGTTTAGGATGTTTTGAAGGTCGGGGATAATATCGACAGAGCCACTGTGTTTGACATAGACAGAACCAATAACAATTGGTGGGTGGTTTGGAAGGGTGACTTTTATAAGTTTGTTTTCTATTAAGTTGGAATTGATGGAAGACAGCTCGTAATGGGGGATATTGTTTTTGACATAGATAGAGACTCCTCCATGTGGGGAGGGGGAGGTGGCATTTTGATATCTGTAGGCAGAGTAGAGTTTATAATTTGGAATTTTAAGGGAGGGAGGATGACGGCCAGGTTTTATTTCTTGTACTAGGAGGATTTCAAATGGGTTCGAATTTATGAAGTCGCGGAATTCTGTGATTTTGCCAGTAAGTCCATTTGCATTCCAGAAGAGGATCCTAAGGGTATGTTGTGTACTATTCATCATGGGTGTTAGAAACAGGACAAAACACTTCTTCAAGAGCAGTGAGGATCGCAAAAAGTTTATTTAGGGGGTTTGAGTTTTCATTGAAGCTAGTGCGGATTTGGGCAATGACTTTTTTAATTTTCGTCATATCGATGTCAAAGCTTTGAAATATATTTTTGATTTCGGTGAAAATGCTTAAGATCTCAGTAAAATGTGATGAAAGATTTGATTTTGGTTTTTCAGAGTGGTTTGATGATTTTTGTGGAATGGTGTCAGGAACAGGGGGAGGGGGGGTAATATAAGAATGTATGGAAAGATTTGCCAGCGGTAAGTTATTTGGGTCGGTAAGGGGAGTTTTTTTTGGAGTGTATTTCGCGAGAGATTTAGCTAGTCTTGAGTTTTGATTATCCGGAATGGGAGTAGATTTCTCAGTGGCGGTTGAGGTGATTTCGGCAAAGGTTTTAGTCGAGGGCGGTGGGGTGGTGGTTTGTTGGGCAGGAATTTGTTTGTTTGAAATGTGGGTGGGCTGATTTGGAGTAGCATTTTGAGTGGGGATGATTTTTTGGGATGTAGGTCTGAAGGGTGGGAAGTCTTTAGGCTGCGGTGCAGGGGCGCGAGTTGCGGGTTGCGAGTTGCGGGGGGGGACATAAGGTCCCGGGATGTAAGCGTCTTTGTTGTACGGATTTGATGGGCAGAGTCTGTAATTTGCCGTATGGGGGCCAAGGCAGTTTGCACATTTAGGGGGAGTTGTAATGGGTTTAGTACAGTCTCTAGATTGATGACCTTCTCCACACTTTACACATCTGTGGGGAAGACGGCAGCAGTCACTACTATGGTTGTACCGCTGGCAACGGTAGCACATCTTAACTGCGCGGGATTGAAAGTCTGTTATTTTGATTGTCATATCAAGGAGGGTGGTGATTTCTCGGATTTTTTCCCATCCCTTAGTGGGATTTAGGTAGGTCAGAAAGATGGGTAGGGGGCTTTGGTGCGGTAATCTTTGAGTTGTGATATGCAATGGGTGCTGAAACCTAGTGAGTTAAGCTCATGGGCAATTTCATCTATCTGTGAATTTGGGGGGAGACCTTTTAATAAAATTTTAATCGGCCTGTCGGCCTTTAGGTTAATGGAGTGAAATTCGATGTTTGATTCTACAAGGTGTCTTTGTACTATGCGAAAATCTTCTATTGACAGGGGGTAGATTTTTATAAACTCGCCCGCTAGTTGGGCTTTTACTGGGTTTGTAGTTTTTGAGTTTAAAGTTTTAACTAATTCCCTCCAGTTATTAGGGCTGTTTACATAAAAAGGTTCAGGGTGGGGAGCGTATCCATATGAAGGGTTTTCCGAAGCATGATTTTGCGAGGCAGCAGGGGTGTGGTCAGGTGCGGGAGTGGTGTCCATATTGGAAGAGTTCGTATTGGCGGAGGCATTTTCCTCGTAATCCTGATCTTCTGTATTTGTTAAAGCATTGAAAGCGTTGCGAGTTGTTGTGGATGTCTCAGCGGAAGTTATAAGTGTGGCCTTTCGGCAAGTTTTTTTGGGGGGAGGTTGAGAGAATCCTTCCATATCCTGCATTTCATCTGAAGAATCATTTACATTAACAATATTAGGATCATTTGGTTTTAAAGTATTTGAATTGGCAATTTCAAATATTTGGGAGTTTCCCAAGGTAAGAGTAGAGTTTAAATTGTTTTTAGGAGTTTGGGAGTTTTCCCATGGAGCATTAGGTGCTTTATCAGATTGAGCTAAGTTTGAGTTTAACTTTTGGGAATTATCCCATACATTATTAGAGTCTACATCATTAAGATTAGGGTTTAGGATTTGGGGAGTATCCCCGAGACGATTATTAGCTTTGAGAATATCTAAATTTAAGCCTAGTAAGGCAGGATTAGCAGGAGTTGAGTCCTGGGTTAGAAGACTTTCTTTCTCAGCAAAGTGCCTGATTTCGTTAAAATAGGGGGTTTGCTCATTTGCAAGGGGGTGCAGCTCAAAAAAATTCAAGAGAGAGTAACACATACCCTTTAGAGTCTGGATACTCCTTTCAGGATCTCCGGCTTGGATGAGTCTCCATTCATTCATCAGGAATTTGAATGTCATGCATTGGTCTTGAGACTGCTGCATGGAGCCAGGGGTGTCAGGAGGTAATCTAGGAAGGTCTCCGGCACGAAATCTTTCAAGCATGGCAGCAACATCGTCAGGAAGTACTCTGTCTGTCGGAATCAACGAGGTTCCGGACTCCATGATAGAGTCAGGAAAGGCAATGATCTGAGAGAGAGATCGCTGTGACAAAATGGCTAAGAGGTCTAACCAGCCAACTCGAGCAAGAGCAAGAGCAGAGACGCAGAGCAAGAGCAGAGCAAGCAAGAGCCAGAGCAAGAGCGTAAGAGAAGAGCAAGAGCAAGAGCTAAGCAGAGCTAAGAGAGCGAGAAAAGGTGTGCACGGCTTTTTATACCTTTTCAGCCAACATTTCCACGGACCTGGACGAAAGCTTCCAGTCCGTCACAGCCAATAGAAAACATTCATGATCTTTCTCGCCGAGAAAGGTTCTCACGGCCAAACGCCAGTATGTCTCGACAGGATGTCTGGAGAGCCACCTGCTATAAACAAGCGTTGCAATACTTCATTATCGTCTGCAGCATAAATGTATAGAAACTATGAAATTATTTACATTGGCACTTCCATTTTCGACTGCCAAAAGACCTTGAACTCAACAGAAGAAATAACTCTCAAAGCGCTCGTACATTTTAAATAATATGTTAGAAATGATTTTAATTTCGGTTTAAGAATAATATATGTTCCACGAGAACACATAAAACGACAAAAGGGGGTTTTCAAGGCAGAATTAAAATCTGTAACATAACTGTATATAAAGAAATATAATACATATATTTATATATTTTACATAAAAGTAATTCGATTTGAATATCGACATTACAATAGCTAGTATTTCTGTCTTAAATTTCTTTGCTAGCTTGTATTTAGTTTTAGTAGTTAGTTCCTAGTTTGGTTAGCTGGTATTTAGTTCTAGCTTTTATACTCAAGTCTGACCAGCATAATGCCTTGTAATAGTCCTCTGAGTAGCCTGCGAGTGGGTTAAACTTCTGTTGTATCGCCAGCTACTCCCTTAGCATAGATCTTCCTTTTAGGCTTCAGGATTGCAGCTTCCTGCGTATGCACTTAGGTTCAGATAACATGGAATACTCTTCTGAGAAGTCAGCGAGTGGGTTAAGTTCTAGTTACACCAGCCACTTCTTCAGCATAGGCTTTTCCTTCTTGGTTTACGGTCTGCAGTTTTCTGTCTATGTACTTAGACTAGCCGGTTTAGATAATCCTGGGTATTTCTTGTCTCCAGCATGCTGTTTGAACAAAATTTATAGTTGCAGAGCACTCCCTTCCTGTCTTGCCTTTTGCACATGCAAACCTTTTCTAAGCTACTCCCTGTTCTTTTACTTTGCCCGGCCCTTGTACTTATTATTTACCCCATCCTTGTCTAATTAACTGTAATCTTTCCTTCTTTTATTTAGTTCTCTTTTCTAGGATTTAAATTAACCTGGCAGTACAGGTATAAGACCGGGTTACGACAGCGCCTCCCTAAGTTGTATACTGCCTCTGCATAACTACCGAAGGGAAGAAAGTCGGAAACCCATGTTCAAATTCAAATTTTGGTTCCCAAATGGGGGTCTTGTCTGGTTTTCAATTAGGCAGTCACTGCAGTCGACATTCATCGCTTCCTGTCCTTCATGTTTGCCCCGGCTCTCAACCCAGAGCCGGTGCTCTTTGCTGTTCGGGACCCTCATTTGGGGAAAGCTCCCTGAAGTCTCCCTTGTCCTCCTGGGGCCGTGTGGCTCTGGGCACCAGCTTCTTCGCTGAGTCGAGGGGTGTGATGTGTGTGGTTCAAGGGTCAAAATCTTCCTTTATCTGAAGTTAGTCAATTCATAGTCCTTCGAACTGGTCCAGAAACTCATGTTTTCATCCTAGGACTCAGCTTTGTCGTCTGCGGGCGACTTCCAGGAGTGCGAAAATCAAAATCCGTGTTGCCGAGAGGCAGTTAGGGTCCGCACTGCTGTTTGGTAGATTTTGGTATAGTTCGGGAAAAAAAATTATGTTCTTTTCGAAATGGCCCTTAAAAATCGCCAAGATTTAAAATAAAATGCTACAAATGTATCCCATTAAATGCATGTTTTGTACGTCATTTTTGACTCGAAAAGAATGGGATCCAATCCATTACTCTAAGATCGACCATTCTCAAGATATTTAAGTGTTTTGGTTTTGGGGAACTGAAGACGGTTCGAACTGTGATGAAAAAATATTATTGACTTTCCTTAAAATTTAGTAATTACGTTCCCTGATGGTTATTCTGATACTGATCAAGTTTTGGTATAATTCAGAAATATATAACCGACACTTTCTGCGAAATGATCACGCAAAAGTCGTGAAAATGTGAAATGGTTGGTTAGTTGGTGTCGTGTCCTCAAATGTGAAATAAAAGACTATATATGAAATATATTCAATACATGTTCTTAATGTAATTTTTAACAGCCAATTCGACTGACGCCATGACTCTAGGATGAACCTTTCTTAAGATATATTAGTTTTTGGTATTTTGAAAAGCGGAAGACTTTAGAATTTTGAAAAGCGGAAGACTTTGGAATTTTGAAAAACGGAAGACTTTAGAATTTTGAAAAGCGGAAGACTTTAGAATTTTGAAAAGCGGAATTTTTTAGAATTTGAAAAGCGGAAGACCAAAATTTTGAAAAGTGGAAGTGCATTAAGTTGCCAAATGAAATGAACAT